>JARFXV010000528.1:220000-491715 GCA_031761425.1 Cosmopolites sordidus | reverse complement strand
GAGAAGAACACTCTTAATAGATACAGCCTCTATGGGCACTACCTCGAACCAAATTAAGCGCATAATATAATCCAATTGAGATCGTTGATAGAAGCTCCATGTTCATCAAAGGAATGCCACACGTTTTCAGTGTCTTGTCAACATTGGTCGCTATTGGAGCATTAGGTTATCCCATCTATTTGTTTTTAAGTCTTGCATTGTGGATAGTGAAATTACACTTACATTACCCCACATACTTTCTTATTTCCTTAATTTTATAAGGAATATTTAATTTTTGGTAACACATTTTTACTTCTAATAGCTATGCCCATTGATCTTTGTTTTTTTATCATTTTGTTTATGTTAGCCTTAGAAAGTGTCAATGTCTCGAAGACCCACTTTAGAAACAATAAGGATACATTGATTGTATACTTTGGTCTTTAAATACTGGGACATCTTGGTCTTGCTTTTGTTCTTTTAGTATTCATTTAAGTTATTTAGTATTCATTTAGATTTTTGTATTCATTTAAGTTTTTTTTAGCATTCATTTAAGTTTTTTAGTATTCATTTAAATTTGTTTGTATTCATTTAAGTTTTTAGTATTCATTTAAGTTTCACAAAAGCAACACAAGCCAGTCTGGTTTTTCTAATTATTTCCACTGTTTGTTTTTTTCTAGTTCTTTTTACTGTTTATCTAAGATAAATATATGTAATTTATTGTTCCTAGAATGCAGTTGTTCAGAGATATATTTCAAAGATCCTCACTAATATCTAATCCGTTAGAGTTCCTCAAAGTTCCTTACGAAAAGTACTATGTCATCAACATATTTCTAGCTATTAAGTTTATTCTCGCTAAGATTTATTCCATTAGGTTTATAGTAAGAGTTCGATGCTAAAATATACACGTATGCTAAATTTCGTATGCTAAAATATACACGATGATGTTAAACAGTTCTTTTTAATTGAGCATCGAGAAAAATACAATATAATGTACGAGGGGTTTTTTTAAATAAGGTTTGTTTGTGAATGAGAGTGAGAATGACGCGCAATCGCCGGTGTACGCTCGCGCGTCTGCTCCCAGCATTATTTGCGCTCGCTTAGGCGCCATTTGCAGCGGTATCGACTGTCTGTGAGTTGAGTTGAAGAAGTTTATAATGTTTATTAAAATTGAGTCACCCGTCGATTGTGAGGTACGATCTGTAATTCATTCGATTCTTGAGTGTAACAAACTTGGTAGCAGCGGAAATTCATCGCCAGATTTTTCAGGTTTACGGTGGTAATGCTATAAGTGACACGAAAGTTCGAAAGTGGGTGAGAATGTTCAAAGGCGGGCGGGTTAATGTGATGATGAGGCACGCCCCCTTGCCGACCTATGAAGATTTGGTTCGGTATGTGGACAAAGAAATTCGAGAAAAACGACCAAACGGACAATTTCAGGTCGTGGCATCTGATCAAGGTGCCATCTGGCATGGCATGGCATCTGTCTTGTTGTGTCCCAGAGGCACAACAATCAATTCTGAGCCGTATTGTGTCATCTTGAGAAAACTTCGGCGTGCCATAGAAAACAAGCGACGTGGCCTTCCGATGTAATGTTACTTCATGACAATGTAAGGCCACATGTTTCTTCACAAACACGTTTCTTCACAAAGGTCTAATCAGCTCTTTTGGAAGGGAAGAACTGGATCCTCCCGTTATAGTTCAGACCTTGTACCCAGGGATTTTTGTTTGTTTCGGCACTCAAAGGAGTTCCATGGCGGAGAACGGTTCAACTAAGACGAAGAAGTTAAACTGCAGTCATCGATATATATATATATATATATATATATATATATATATATATATATATATATATATATATATATATATATATATATATATATATACATATTTATATATATATATATATATATATATATATATATATATATATATATATATATATATATATATATATATATATATGTGTTAATGATATTTATCGTATTTTCTTCTTACTAAAAAACGAACTTTATTTAATAAATAATATACCTCGTACTTAAAGAGCACTTTCAATATGTCGTTTAGTCTTTTATTTTACTTTACTTTTCTTAGATGCTTTTTCATAATGGAATCTGTATTCGTTCCTGACAGTTGTTTATGTCAACGGTTTCAAGATGGTGTTTTTAATCTTATTAGAATGGTGGAACACTCTGTTAATTGCTCTTCGATTTCCAGCAACTCAATTTTATCAGAATAATTTAAATCCGGAGCCTTAGGCAGTATAGATCAGTATAGGCTATATGATATATGATCAGGACAATGAAGGTTTAACCAACCCTGAGCAGCCGTCACAGTATGCATAGGAGTAGAAAATGCCATTTTTATTAACCTTCAACAATAAATCAATTATTCCCTTGAAACCTTCGATGTGCAACACTATACCCGATGAGATTTACTTTCAAAAACCTAATCACTTTATTAACTTCTCGAAGCTCAACTCGAAGCTTCTCGAAGTAACTCTCGAACTAACAAGGTTAGCATCCTCAGGATTCACTGTAATTTTAAAACTAAACTACATTAAATTTATATGATACCTGTACCAAATTAAGTGTTTAAAAATTATGAACCTTGAAGTTAACTAAGCCTTACATCAATAATTTAAAAAGTTAGCTGAATAGAATTGGTTCTCTATTCAGGTTCATGGTTTTCTTACATTTTGCTATTTGAATGTTTTCATATACATCCAACGCCCCATAATGTCTGTTCACTTTAAACAAGTCTTCAGTTACTAATTTTTACATTATGGTTATGCTTGAGTGTATGTTATGCAACTACAAGATGTTTCATGCCTTCCATGTTTAATGTGGGCGATATGTTCTTTATATCAAGCTTATATGGATCTTTTAGCTTTGCTCAATATACCTTCGATCATAATCTTGATAACTAATTTCGTAAATCCCCAATTTTCATGTTGATCTACTTTATGCTTTAGATTACTAAGGACTACTCTTAACCTACTATATAGTTTGGTGTAGTTTATTGTAAACTTTTTAAAAATCTTATCTAACCCACTATTAATTAGGCATCAAACTGTATCATCGTGATTTTTGTTCGGTTTCTTTTGAAATCATCTTGCTCATTTGCAACAGGAAATTGGTCATTGGCAAATTATAGGTTGTATTAGCATGATGTTCCAATTTCGGTGCCCATATCGTAGCAAGAAATTCTTTTATAATATTTTTTTATTATGTCTTGATTATGACTTGATTAAAACAGCCGGTCGCGTTGGTGCGGCGGTAAGAGCTCCTGCTTTGCCGAATCCGCGCTGGAGCGATAGCTGGTTCGATTCCAGCGCTCGGATGGTTATTTTTCTTTCTTCTGTCCGTTTATCTTTCCTAAATGTTTGTGATTGTTTCTAGGCAAGAGTGTAAAATCCGACTACGAATTACCCCTCAGTCACGCCAGTTAAAGGCTGGGTAAGGCCGGATGCCTTCTGAGAAGTGTTCTACGTTGGTCACTCGCCAGTCGGTAGGTTTCATGATAGACTTATGGGTAGGCACATAACCAAGGGTTTATAGCCCGAGGGGGGTGCTGGCCTGGGTTTGTCGGAAGCTGATGACCGTGGTTCGGAACCCACGTTAAGCTGTAGGTCCAGTCGCTAAATAGCCTAGTTGCTGATGCGCCTCTAACCCAAACACTTTACTTTACTTTGATTAAAACAGTTTTTCTTCTGGCCCCTTTCCAATTCCTTCATGAACGTATAGTCGACAGTGCTATGCAGAACTTAATGTTAATGCAGAAGAAAAGCCCCGGTGTACGTGCACCAAGAAGCATATCAACTATGCAATGAAGTCTTCCGCATATTTTTATTTTTTTGTAAGAATTGGCATACTATTTTGTATTCAAGTTTTTGCAAGATCGGACAAATACTTAAAAAATAGATACAAGAGAGATAAAAAATAGATACAAAAAGTAGATACAAAAATCGTGAATAATCTGAACTAGTTAAATAATATGCGGTATAGTTTCTTTTTGTAATTAAAATATCTTTTTCAATGAGGCCTCATAACTGTGATAATATTTTATTCACATTGAAATTCATTTCATTTTCGTTTCATATCATTTCGTTAAGAATCATTAAGTTATAAATTATTACGTCGGCGATTCTTTGAAAAGGATACACTTTTCGATCAAAAACATAGTATTAAAAAAGAAATTGCCTAAAAACGACATTTCTTGTTCAATTCTTATATTGGAACCTTTGGTATGAAACACTAAACTTGAAGGGATTTACCACTAAACACCAAATCACTTTTTTGAACTTCTCGGGGTACGTTTCGCTAACCATGTTAGCATCATCAGGAAATTATTTGATCTTGATTAAATCATTACATGGTTCGCGAAACGTGCGTCGAGAAGTTCAAAAAAAGTGATTTGGTGTTTAGTGGTAAATCTCTTCAAGTTTAGTGACATTTCTCGTGCTGATGCAATAAAAAAGCTAAGAAAATATTACGGACACCATGAAATGTGATCGTGATATGAATGTTATGCAATGCTGTAAAAATTTTGACATAAAAACTGTTATTGTTAACATAAAACAATCAGTGCAAGAGTTGAAGCCATACACATTGAAATCATGCTAGAAAAAACTGTGGCTTGATCTAACTGTCAGTAATGATGAAGAATTCATGTAAATTCTAACATTAGCTGAAAACATTACTCAAGTTGCGAATGACACAGGGCGAGATGGTTCGAATAGATTGAATCAAGTAACATTTAGAAATTGCTTGAATGGCAAGGTGAAGATGAACTTGATGAATTGACTGAAACCGACTTGCAGGAAATGCTTAATCTCAATTCCATTGTAGAGGAAGCCTGAGCGAGCACTGAAAAGGTGACTTTAAACTTAAAAAAAAACCTTAGTGAAGGTTTACGAATGGCAAATCTGCTTTGTGATTTCTTTAAATAAAACTACATTTTTTAAACCATTGCCTAAGCCTGATAATAATTATTATGTTAAAAAATTAAGTTGTTAAAAAATCAATTCTTAAATTGCTTTTATATATATATTTTTTATATATATAACCTTGCAACATATCGCCAATAATTCCGTATAAATTACCATTCACGGTTTCTGTATTCGCGCCATAATTACGGAACGTATCCCCCGCGAATAAGGAGCTTTGACTATATAAAAAATGTTCCGAAGACTGGGGAGAACGTTGGAATGACTGTATTACAGTGAGAGGGGATTACTTTGAAGAAGACAAGATAAATTTGGATTAATAAATAAATACGTTGTATTTTATTTAAAAAGCCATTTATTTTTTAATCATGCTAGAATATCAATTTTGAGCTAGTTATTCATTACTGGAAACATTTTAGGTATATGTTCTTTTTAGTTAATCTATATCGACCCAGTCATTCAGCAAAATTCCAGATCGAATTAAGGAGGAAAACCCTCGATACGAGTCGCTTTTCCATCTCTCGGGTCTCCTTAAAAAACCATTTCCTTTTCTAAATAGCGAGGGTGAAAATAAAAGAATTTTTTTCTCTCTCCGCTTCGATCCGCCAAAAGTTTTGGCTCAGTTAATGCAGTGTTTGTATATGTGTATGGTGTTCGAACCGACTGAGGAATGCTTTCGTTATTTTTCTATCCATTAATATCTGTCTGTCTATTTCCTTTCTCGATGGTGCGGCCCCCCGATTTCCCCCAGAAGGGCCCCAAATGTCAGAACGATCGCGATCTGGTATCGAAGGGACTGACGAGAATTGTTAAAAGCTCGATAATTTAGAGAATTTGAATATCGTAAATCAAAATTTCAGGGAACTTAATGATGGTTGTTTGAATAGAAGAGGGTCAAAGACGGATTAAATATTAATCTTTTTTGTCTATATCAGAGTAATTTTTATTTTTAATTTGTTATTACTTGTAATCTAACTGTTACTTGACTGTTTCTTATGACTGTAAGGATCGACTTCTCTAGTGGAAGTTTTGGTATGAGACAAAAAATTCAAAGAGATTTATCACTTAACACCAAATCACTGGTTTTTAATTTCTCAACGCGCGATCGCTTACCATGTCGGTATCATCCGGAGGTGATTCAATCCGAGTGAATACGATTCAATCATCTCCTACTGATGCTGACATGGTTTGAGAAACATTCATCGAGAAATTATTTATTTATTTATTTATTTATGTATTTATGTATGTATTTATTTATTTATTTATTTATTTATTTTTGTATGTATTTATTTATTTATTTATTTATTTATTTATTTATTTATTTATTTATTTACTTATTTGTTTATTTATTTATTTATTTATTCGTATGTCATCATGCAGCATATAAACATATAGTACAAAAAGTGTATACGAAAAAAGGGTAAAAAAGGAGAAAAGAAAACAAACAGTGTACACAAAACACCCAGACGAACTAAACATTAATATCTAGGTTTCCAATTGATTCCATCGCTGCAACGTCGGCCCTCATGAAATCGTTCCAACAGCCCTGATAAGATCGTAGGGGTAACTCTTCACTAATATGTCTGATAGAATAGCTCAATAAAAGAATTGAGCAACTCTTATTTAAATGTAAAATAAAATAAAATTATAAAATTAACAAGTTTGATAATGAGATCAATGATACAGTAACAATTTTTTTATTTGCCTGTATTGAATTCGTTAATCTTAGTTTTCTCCATCATCAGTCTCTCCCGCAAAACCTGTTAAAGTTATATTAATAATAATAAGCACTGGCAACAAAGTATTTTTTAAATAGCAAGTTTACCAAGTTAGACCAATAAAATCCACTAATCTTTCAGTTTGGTTTTTAATATGCAAAAAACAAACGAAACACAAAGAACCAATAAATTCATAACAAAACCATACACCACACTTTGCTGAGTTTGTTAACGTAGAGGGAAAAATTCCTGATTTTATTTGAGTCTCTCTAGAATACAACGTTGCAATACATAAAAAAATTAACTGTGAATTAAAAATGTTGGTTTCCATCTTCCATGAATGAAATAATAATGACATAAGCATTACACACATACACATTAAAAGAATATAAGAGAAAACTTCTGGAACATCACTTAAAGAAGAAGGTCTGGATAAGGTCCGCTGTCAATCACGGGCCATTGTCCGTATAAATTTATGATGGAAGAGTCGATCGTTCTGGTCCTGGAACTGAATACGTCAGGACGGCGTCTGCAACGATTCGGGTTATCTGGATACGCGCGGGAACGCGGCTGTCGGTTGTCTTTTGCGTCATGTTAACTGAAAGGCCGCCTTTCGGGTCATGAATACGGTTTGAACACCGGCTACATCTGTCCATTCTCGTTTCCTTTTAATGATAAAGAAATAAGTTGTGATTAAATCAGTGGTGGAGGATGTGGAAGCAAGGAGAATCGGTGAAAAAGTTGAAGTGGGGTAGATTAATAAGGGGGGAGAGATTTTTTTACGAAAAAAAACACAATTTATTTGTTGATTCTTGAATTTAACATTCAAAAATATTTGACATTGTAATGCATCAGTATCATATAGTTTAATCAATGGTAAGGGAATATTGAGGAGAATAAAGTTCCTCAGGTGTAGAATGTGTAATGCACTCTACAGTGCAGTACCCTACTATGCGAAATGGATATATGTTGTCTGGAAATGAATCTAATACATAGTTGTCTGAGAATTAGTTTTGGTTTGATATTTAGGAATTTGAATAGCCACAATACATAAAAAGGGCAGGTCACCATACACGACTATGTGTATTTTTTTTTTAGTTTTATTATGATAATTGTTGTATGAAAAATTTAACATAAAAAAGGTATTTGCATCTGAAACTCAAGAAAAATTGTCAAGATATTACTTCATCAGAAAATCACTGTTTGGTAGCCATTAATGGTTCCCAGGACTCATTCCTTATTATTTAAGAAAGCAGACTTGCACGTTTGGCTAGTCCTATGTTCCAAGGTTTTTACATTTTCGATTTTAATCAAATTCACCTTAGGCTTTATGTTATTATTAAACTTATTAATAAATTCATGATAAGTTATGATATACATGTATACATGTTTTAACATTTGATTAGAAAGCAATTATTATAAAGTAACAAGACTTATTGTATAGCAAACAAAACCTCATAAATATTTAGATTTTAGTAAGACAGTTTAAGACAAACATTTATAAAGAAGGAACTTTATAAGAACTAGAATCATTTAATTAAATGTTCGATATGTCTACCATTTTGTGCAATTCAAACTCTAAGCTTATGTCCAAAAGAAATATTGACTGTAATGAGTATTACCTCGTTAATATTCATAAACACATTTCTTATTCTAATTTGCATGTCCTCTATTGTGGTGTGCGGCATTTAATAAACTTGTTCATTAACAAAACCCCATGGGAAAAAATCTAGTTTTGTTAAATTTGAGGATCTGGCTAAATCCATTTATTTTCAAAATTCGTGTCCAAATATTGTCTCCCCAGTCTGGTAAAATGTGGAGGAGCGCCGTGTATCTGTAACCACATTTGTCTCGCTACAGTTAAAGGCAATTCTTCAATCCACTCTTCAAAATTATTTTGCAAAAAACTGAGAAAACTATCATCATTAACTCTATTTTCAAAAAAATATGAGACCATCACACATTAACATTAAGAGACCCTACACACTACACACATATAAAGAGACCATCTATGCTGATGGTCTAAAGGGATAATGAATCTTGGATTTTCACTGCTGTAATAGTGGAAGTTATATCGGTTGGCGTAGCCATTTTTGTGGAAAGTTGCCTCATCCGTGAATACAATATATTTGAAAAAGTTAGTTTCTTCTCTATTTTTTTCTTTTGTCCAGTTAGAAAATTCAAGCCTTCGATCGAAATCATTTTGATTTAGTTCTTGAACTAATTGTATATGATACGGATGAAAATTATATTTTCTGGTTATTCTGTTCGTTGTGGATTTTTAACGCCTACCTCGTTTTCTATTTGCATGAAATATGCTGATTTTTAATTACAGCCTGAAGAACTAAATATTCGTTTTCTTCACTCATAGTTCTTTTCTGTCTTCCCAAGTTTTTTTCATAATCGAAACATTCAGTACTTTTAAATCTCTTTTTCAGTCATATAAACGCCAATGCATTAGGATGACGTTCGACATTAGAGAATCTTTGGGCATAAATTCTACTTGCAAAAAAAATGTGTTGATCACTTGCGCCCTAAACGTAGATCAAATTTATCAATTCCTCTCTAGAAAAAATAACTTTCTTTTATTTTATGTTCTAATAAACACAGTATTACACAATTTGACAGTTCACAAATTCAAATAATTGACCGTTTGGTTGATTTGTTTTTACGCCAGGATTGTTTAGTAATTAGATATTCATATTTCTTTTCGATAGTCAAAATAATAGATCATACAAATAGTTTTTCCTATTTAATTATGAAAGAAGTACACTCTTTTTTTCTGTATCATATAAAAACTGGTTAAAAGCTATACTAGAACAATATTTGCCATGTTAATTGAATTTTTTGACGTTATTACTAAAACGTCTAAGGCGAATTCCATTAAAAGTAAAATATTAAAAACAAAAATGGAAAAATCCTCCGAAATTATGACATATATGTATAGGACATGTTTAAGAAGAACAGTTTTTCTTTTATCTCGATTATCGTGGTAACCTTGTATAAAGTAGACAAATTTTGTTTGCGTTAGAAGTTACGTCATAGTATCACTAATATTCCTACCAATAATCCCACATCAAAGTATAAATGGTATGTGACATTGCAAAATAGAGTCTCCAACTCCGATATTTTTTATACAGTGGCGGATATCGGTAAAACCATTATTGGGTTTAGGTATAGAACATGTTTCACGAAATATGTTTACAATCAATAGTAGAATGCAAAAATGGATGAACCTATATAATGTTAGATAAGAAAAAACAACCCCGCCATGGTTTTGCGAGACACCCTGTATGAATAAAATTATATATATATATATATATATATATATATATATATATATATATATATATATATATATATATATATATATATATATATATATATATATATATATTAATATAAAAATTTACACAGCCCTTCGACAAAATAAATATTCAGAAAAGTGTATCAGGAAGGCCATTCACCGTCAGGAAACCCAAACACGAAGAACAATAGAATATCAAGAACCAAATGCAGTAAAGGTCCTGCTCACCATATGTAAAAGGAATCACTGACAGGATAGGCAGACTACTTAGGAAACATAAGATCAGAACGGTCTACCAGCCTGTCTGCATAAAACTGTCGCAAACATCCTAAAAAGACACAAGGATAAAATTAGACTAGAAAATCATCGGGTATATAGCATGTCTTGTTTTGACTGCAACAAAACATACGTAGGACAAACAAACAGACGAATCTCTGCCAGAATAGAGGAACATAAAAACAACTTAAAAAACAAACAAACAACTTCCGCTCTGTTCCAGCACCATCTACAAATAGGACAAATCAATTTTGAAGAAGCCAAAGAAATAGCGACTGTTGAAAACTACAAGGTCGGAACAATCAGAGAAGCCCTTGAAATAAAAGAAAGGGGTGGGCTCTGCGAACATATATTCTCTTGACCATTTATTATTATTATTATTATTATTTTATTTATTGGGACTTTCGGTCAGTAATTAAGTTTTAATTTTTAATTTTTTTAATAACGTTTCGGTTCAAACAATGAACCATCCTGAGAATAATTCTACAATACACATAACTTTTATAAAAAACACAAACTTACATTTAAAAACCTACCAATATTAAATTACACAATTAATAATTAATTTTAAACAATTAAAAATCCTAGATTTTGAAAAACAATATAAAAAAAGAAATATAAAAGAAATGATTTATATAAAAAAAAACATATAATACCATTCATTTCAGAAATGATACAGATAATTTAAGTTGTATATATAATAACATTATTAAATAATAAATTTTCATAATTTTTTATTTTTGCATCTAATATTCCACATAACAAATTCAATATAATTAGGTTATAATAAAAAACAAAAATTTAAAGGTGAAAGAACTGTTAAATATGTCAAAGTCAAATATGTCATTTAAAAATTTTATACAAAATTATCACATATTAGTTAAAAAATTTTTAAAAATTAATTGTTTAATTTAATATTGGTAGGTTTTTAAATGTAAGTTTGTGTTTTTATTTGTATGTAAGTTATATGTATTGTAGAATTATTGTGAGGATGGTTCATTGTTTGAACCGAAACGTTAATAAAAAAATTATAAATTAAAACTTAATTACTGACCGAAAGTCCCAATAAATATATATATATATATATATATATATATATATATATATATATATATATATATATATATATATATATATATATATATATATATATATATATATATATATGTACACTTGTGGTCAAAATAAATAGAGTATGAATGCTGCATCTAAACGTTTTTTTAATGGGTTTAACGAATTTAGCACAGAATTATTATAATATTATTAAACATTATCCTCGTGTTATGAAGTTTACTACAACTATCAAACAATATTTACTTTTTTTCTGGTCAAAAAAATAAGAGTATATCACTTATAGCCTTAAATTGTGAAAACTAATGCTTATTAACAAATTTAATAAATATAAAATATTAGTATTTAGTAGAATATCCTTTTTATTTAACTACAGCTGAACATATCCTTGGAATAGAGTCTATTAACTTCTGACAAGTTTCAACCGGTATAAAATACCAAGTTTTCTTGACTTCTTCCCACAACATATTTTTGTTTGATGTTTTTTTTATTAGCAATGTTTTTTTTTAATGTTGCCAAATATTTTCTATTGGATGTAAATCTGGAGATTGCGACGGCCAGGGCAACACTTCAATCTTATTTGCGAGAAACCATCGTTTCACTACTTTCACATTATATTTCGGATCGTTATCCTGATGGTAGAGTCACTTTAGCGTCATATTCATTTCGGCATAAGGAAGCATAATTTTTTCTAATATTTCCATGTAGGTTTCTTTGGTCATGGTATCTTTGATCCAATATATAGTGGACCTACATCATTATAGGAAAAGCAACCCCACAGTTTAATATTTCCTCCTACATGCTTTACTCTTCCTAATGTATTTCGCAGATTTAGTTCTTCATTCTTATATCGCCTAACGTACCGTTTCCCATCGGATCCAAAGAGATTTATTTTTGTTTCATACTAAATAAAATACTTTTTCAATGACGGCTTTGGTTTTCGTTTAAGTTAAATCTGGCAAAACTTAATCTATGCTAAATATATTTTTTTTTTACATAAATGTTGTACCTTTCTTGTAAATATTTCATGAAGATCAATCTCTACCAATCGTTTATGAATTGTCCGTGTACTGATTTGTAGACCCATTTTCTGTTTAATGTCAAACGAAAACAGTGTTTCCTCTCGTACAATACATTTATCCAATCTTTTGCTTGCTTTTCTTGGGCGACCTGTGGTTTCTGGTGATATCTTTATTAATTTTTACTCCTTTAAAACTTTAGCAATAACGCATTCATATCACTTTAGTAGATGAGAAATAAATTTATAAGTTTTGTTTTTACTCCGTAACTGCAATATTAGACGCCTCTCTTCGGGGAGTACATTAAAATATTTTCGATAACAATAATGAACAGCAAACAATTTAAACGCCACTCTAATGTTTTTGTCACCTTAAGTTTTTATTATCGTCAAGAAATATTAACCTGATAAAACAAAATAAACAAATCAGTCTCCAATATTATATTCAACTGGTAAATAAAAAACAAAAGACAAGGCACTGTACTAATCAGTCTGAGTGTGCATGTTTTGGATTATATCTGCTGTTGTCAAACTGGAACACAAACCCTTCTTTTAGCGAAATTTAGCTTCTTTCTGTCAATTGTTTGTTTCAGTTTAGACTATAGTGAACAGTATAAAGTAGAATTAATGAGGAATTAACATTAGCCACCATATATCGAACGCGTTCTTATTTTTTTGACAACAACATTATTCTTTATATACGAGTATCCTTCAAAAACTTCTCGCCCTGTCACAGATATGTGCAAGTATGACCAAATGATTACGGTATTTGTCAAGTTTGTGTCGTTAGATGGCATACTGCAACGTTTCAGTAACAACGTTCGTAATAACAACATCATCGAGATGCTTGAAAATGAATCATTTCATTAAATTCATTTTCAAGCGTCTCAATGATGTAGTTGTTACTATGAAACAGACCTCACACCAAATATTATTTTGTTATTTATGGTGATCTAAAACAAAGTTATAGTGCTTTCTTCCACATAATTATTATATTGCAATTCTGTTAAAAAATTTTTTTTTAGAAAATAACAATAGTAATATATTAAGACTAGAATTTGCCTTTCCTATTGCATTCATTTTCTTAACCTATTCGTCAAACAAAGAGATTTAGTGGTTCATTTTTTTAATTCTATAATTAATACAGCAGGGCAGTTGTCGATAAAACAGTAATGCTGGAGTTAATTGTCGCTTTCTTACTCCGAAATGACAAAGTTCAAATCCGATTGCGGCATAATCCGACCATAATTAATTACTGCTTTTATCTCCAGTCCTTTAAAAATAAACAACGCACATGTCAGTAAAAATAAATTTTAATTTATTGTTTGTTTATCGTCGTTTTTCAACATTGTTTTTGTACCAGTGTCATTTCAAAACGATCGTGTATACATTTTTCCTGCTTTAATTTGCGCAACTGTTTGGTAATTCATTTATACGAGGTTATTTCACGTTTATCATAAACATATACGTAATAATATATTATCAGTCATTCTGATAATCATTTTCATTACATATTATTTAAATAAATAAAATTATGATTAAAACCTTTTACATTATCTTTAAACTTCTGCGGTGAGTGAAAAATCAGATACTTTTTCTATAAATGGTGAGATTCCATTTCTGAAAACAACTTTCATTCTAACAATGTTTTATGAATTTCCAGCCGATATGACATTTAGTTTTGTTTTTACAATTATCGGAAGCAGATAAGTTTCGTATTTTTGGTACCATTTGTTGTTTAAACATTATTTTTTGCATATAAAACTATCACGCAAACCGAAGAAGAATGAAAATATATTACGGAAACTCTGCCCCTTCATATCTCCTGGCTCATAAGTGGTTTATTGAAGCCAGACACGCTTCGCGTATAGGAAGCCTGTTCAAGAACTGGTCAACAAGATTCATGATATAGTTTTGATCGATATCAGAATGAAGATTAGATAAATTTCGGAGATAATAAACATGCCTACGAATGTCCTGCACCAGCAATTTTGCATTAGTATCAAAAATTTTATCAACTACGAGATAAATCTGTACGAGATAAGTAATCATCAGCATAAACATTTTTCATTTATTCAAATGTTTCTGTAAAAGTTACATACAAACATATCTCTTAGAATGGCGTTGAGTTAGAAACGAATGGGCCCTGGAATCTGATTCTGTGTGTTGTAGTGATGCGTCTATATGTCGTTTAAGTGGTCATGATAGACGTAGAAGGGTTTTTGAATTCTATTATATACCTAATAACAAAGTTCATTAAAATGTGTTATCAAAATATTTCAGTTCAAGTTTAAAATATTTCCTAGAAATGATTAATAAACTGATTACATTTATATGTACTCATTGAGAATCAACACAAATTAGGTCAAATAGAAATATTTAATTCTTAAAATTTTAATACAGTTTGAAAATTCTAATTGAACCTTCTGGAATCTGCGGTCCTCTGGGATTTTCCTAATACGAATACAGTCTGAGCTGAAAAATCACCCACCTTAGAGGAGCGTGAACCTTTTCACATCCTATATCAATCTGGTGTAATTCTTTTGTCCTATTAAATGCATCGTCATCAGGACTGACACTTGATATATTATTTTTGCTATGAGGATTTTTTATTTAAACCGATATTTTAGTTTGACTAATCTAACAACATTCAGAATATGTTTGGATTAGTACAGAAGGATTACGTGAAGGTTTTCACATCCTATATCTATCTGGTGTAATTGTTTTGTCCGATTAAATGCACCGTCAGCAGGACTGACACTTGGTATATTATTTCCTCTATGAGAACTTTTTTATTTCCACCGGTATTTTAGTTTTACTAATCTAACAACATTCAGGATATGTTTGGATTACTACAAAAGGATTACGTGAACGTTTTCACATCCTATATCAATCTAGTGTAAGTGTTTTGTCCGATTAAATGCACCGTCAGCAGGACTGACACTTGGTATATTATTTCCTCTATGAGAACTTTTATATTTCCACCGGTATTTTAATTTTACTAATCTAACAACATTCAGGATATGTTTGGATTACTACAAAAGGATTACGTGAACGTTTTCACATCCTATATCAATCTAGTGTAATTGTTTTGTCCGATTAAATGCACCGTCAGCAGGACTGACACTTGGTATATTATTTCGTCTATGAGAACTTTTTTATTTCCACCGGTATTTTAGTTTTACTAATCTAACAACATTCAGGATATGTTTGGATTACTACAGACGGATTACGTGAGCGTTTTCACATACTATATCTATCTGGTGTAATTGTTTTGTCCGATTAAATGCACTGTCATCAGGACTGACACTTGATATATTATTTCCTCTATGAGAACTTTTTCATTTTGACCGGTATTTTAGTTTGACTAATCTAACAACATTCAGGATATGTTTGGATTAGTACAGAAGGATTACGTGAAGGTTTTCACATCCTATATCTATCTGGTGTAATTGTTTTGTCCGATTAAATGTACCGTCAGCAGGACTGACACTTGGTATATTATTTCCTCTATGAGAACTTTTTTATTTCCACCGGTATTTTAGTTTTACTAATCTAACAACATTCAGGATATGTTTGGATTACTACAAAAGGATTACGTGAACGTTTTCACATCCTATATCAATCTACTGTAATTGTTTTTTCCGATTAAATGCACCGTCATCAGGACTGACACTTGATATATTATTTCCTCTATGAGAACTTTTTTATTTCGACCGGTATTTTAGTTTGACTAATCTAACAACATTCAGGATATGTTTGAATTACTACAAAAGGATTACGTGAATGTTTTCACATCATATATTAATCTGGTGTAATTATTTTGTCGGATTAAATGCACCGTCATCAGGACTGATATTTGATTTTTTTTTCTGCTATGAGAACTTTTTTATTTCCACCGGTATTTTAGTTTGACTAATCTAACAACATTCAGGATATGTTTGAATTACTACAAAAGGATTACGTGAACGTTTTCACATCCTATATCAATCTGGTGTAAGTATTTTGTCGGATTAAATGCACCGTCATCAGGACTGATATTTGATATTTTTTTTCTGCTATGAGAACTTTTTTATTTCCACCGGTATTTTAGTTTGACTAATCTAACAACATTCAGGATATGTTTGGATTACTACAGACGGATTACGTGAACGTTTTCACATTCTATATCTACCTGGTGTAATTGTTTTGTCCGATTAAATGCACTGTCATCAGGACTGACACTTGATATATTATTTCCTCTATGAGAACTTTTTTATTTTGACCGGTATTTTAGTTTGACTAATTTAACAACATTCAGGATATGTTTGGATTAGTACAGAATGATTACGTGAAGGTTTTCACATACTATATCTATCTGGTGTAATTGTTTTGTCCGATTAAATGCACCGTCAGCAGGACTGACACTTGGTATATTATTTCCTCTATGAGAACTTTTTTATTTCCACCGGTATTTTAGTTTTACTAATCTAACAACATTCAGGATATGTTTGGATTACTACAAAAGGATTAGGTGAACGTTTTCACATCCTATATCAATCTAGTGTAATTGTTTTGTCCGATTAAATGCACCGTCATCAGGACTGACACTTGATATATTATTTCCTCTATGAGAACTTTTTTATTTCGACCGGTATTTTAGTTTGACTAATCTAACAACATTCAGGATATGTTTGAATTACTACAAAAGGATTACGTGAATGTTTTCACATCCTATATCAATCTGGTGTAATTATTTTGTCGGATTAAATGCACCGTCATCAGGACTGATATTTGATTTTTTTTTCTGCTATGAGAACTTTTTTATTTCCACCGGTATTTTAGTTTGACTAATCTAACAACATTCAGGATACGTTTGGATTACTACAGACGGATTACGTGAACGTTTTCACATCCTATATCTATCTGGTGTAATTGTTTTGTCCGATTAAATGCACTGTCATCAGGACTGACACTTGATATATTATTTCCTCTATGAGAACTTTTTTATTTCGACCGGTATTTTAGTTTGACTAATCTAACAACATTCAGGATATGTTTGGATTACTGCAGAAGGATTACGTGAACGTATTCACATCCTGTATCAATCTGGTGTAATTGTTTTGTCCGATTAAATGCACCGTCATCAGGACTGATATTTGATATATTATTTCGGCTATGAGAACTTTTTTAATTCCACCGGTATTTTAGTTTGGCTAATATAACAGCATTCAGGATATGTTTGGATTACTACAGAAGGATTACCTCATCACTAATTATAAATCTAACAGTTTCGGATATGACCAATTTTGTCAGTCATTCAATATCGAAACCAATGATCCGTTGAAGAATAAAAAAAAACAAGACGAAAATTATCAATTCTCAACTGTTCATTTATTAAATGGACTCGTCAACACAGTGTTGTTGCTTGTCGTATAAAATAAAAGATTGTGTATACGTTATCAATGGAAAAAGTCATAACAATTATGTAAAAATTATAAACAATGCTATATTCAATACAAACAATCGCTTATTTTAATGAGTTTGACAAAATTTTTGAATAAACAACAACTTATCTCGAGGGATAATTATCTTACATTTATAGTTAATAGTGTTGGTAATAACCAACACTTAAATGATATACGATGTCTGTTGGAAGGGAACATTTTCTTAAATAACAATGTTTGATTGTTAATATTACGCCTCTAGCTTAATTATTGATCATTTTTAATTCCTTTTGAGATTTATTTATGAAAAACTTTCCCTACATTTTCACCTTTCATGCAACTGTTGAATTCCAGATGGAAAAAAAACCGTTGTTTTAACGTGATAGATTATGGAGGCTTCTTTCGACTTCCTCTGTGAAATGTGAATCAATCAGTTGATGTTGCAGGGATTAGAACAGATGAAAACCCGGAGAGGTCTGGAGATTATGTGGAAATTTCCAATTAAAAAATTCCAGTTCGGAAATGTCGAATTGAAAGACGAAAAGGAAATAGTGTCTCAAATTTTGCTCAAGGATTTTTTTCCAACAGTGCTTCCAATTTTTCGCCTTTCACTTTTTTCCTAGTTCGAAATTTCACTTTTCCAATTTCAAAATTCCACTTCGGAAATGCCTAATTGAAAGACGAAAAAGAAGTAGTGTCTTCAATCTTGCTTTTCGAACCACATCGTGTCTATAACTAATTTTTCGGGTTATATTCACGGCTTGTACATACTATACATTGTTTTTTTTCGAATTAGGCGGGACTTATAATTCTTCTGTTTTTTTTTTAATAATTTAAACCAGACCGACAAAACTAATAATATCGGAGCTAGACATCAAGACGTGTCGACGACGCTGAGACGGAAACAGTCCCTCTCCGCCCATGATCTTTAACAGATTGGACCTTTTGGAACGACACTTTGTATACAAAAATGGCTGGAAAGGGTAGGACCTGCCAATCATTCGAACAGTCTCCGATTAATGTCTTGGTTTCTTTCGTCGCCTTTCGCCATTTCATCTGGGCGTTTCTACATTGAGGCATTTTTTAAAACATCAGATTTTTTTTTTAATTTAAGTCACGTCAACGCTCAAAGGCGTTATTTAGTGACTTACCAACACCGACAAACACATACAAATACGCACACAAACTTCCATGCCCGCACCAGGATTTGAACCCGGGACCATTGGATTGCCAGGCGGGCGACTAACCCACCAGACCACCGCGGTCGGCATATCAAATTTTTGTTTTAATTCGATTTCATTGAAATATATTTACAAACAAATAAGTAATTTGTATAGTATAAATACATTTTGATTTTGATACATCGTATTGAAAACGTCGTTGTGGGTTAATCACAAATAGTCAGTGATGGAAAATACAAACTGTTGAGCGAAATGTATACTCGAAGTCAGTTGGAACTTGCGTTATATATTATGAAATATCGTCAGTTGAAAGTCTACCATTTACCAGTGGCCACCATTGCAAAAATGAAAGCCAGAATTTGGTAGAAATTACAATTAAAACTTTCTTCCTCTATCACATTCACGTAAAGGCATTACATTGCTGGTGAGAAAGTGAAACTGAAGAGCTCAAGGTCATTTCCTAAAAGATCGTAGCAAGTTGATATCTTATACCGTTCCTAATGACCAATTATTCATACAAATACTCTTCTACACCCATATGAGATCCAGCTTACCCAAGAACTAAAGCCTCTAACCAGTAACCAATGACGAAAAGCCACAAGAAAGGTTGCCGCGGAAGTATCAGTTTTCTGTCGTTTTTGGCCTGGAAGCATCATTGGATTGAACTTTTTCGAAAATGGTAGAGCAGCATTGTTGCAATAAACGATGTTTCCCATAGGCAAATTACAACTGATTTGTTGTTGCCAGAATTAGAATATTTTGATATGAAAGACGACGAAAGATGATATTTAGACGTGTCTACGTCTAAAAACCGCCAACTTTAATACGCTTAAGAATGCTAGTCATACCGTTATGGCTGAGATACAATCTAAAATGGACGACAAAGTCATCGAAAATTGGTCTAAGGGGATAGTGAGCTGCATTTGAATAATATTGTATTACATCAAAATCAAATCAAATCATCGATTGAAATAAATATCTTCACGAAAAGTTAACGGTACCTAAAATACAGAATACGATTCAAGAAATTTCAACGAAGAAGAACGAAGAACAAGAATAATGCCGATTATATGATGCAATATGAAGGATGTTGTACATTATAAGTTCATGAACCCAAAAGGACTGTTATTTCAAAGTTGTGTTAATAACAAGTTTTTAGCATGAAGAATATGTTGTTGTAAGATCTTCTACTGGTAGCAGAAGCAGACTAGATATTTTACGGTATGGCAATCGCAGAGAAAATCATCTTCATACAGCTTATTCAGCAGATCTTAACCCAATTCAGCTACTGTCTACTTCTTAAAGAATTTTATCTAATGAAAACAAAGTTTGTTTTTCCAAAATAGGCCCGAATCTTGATTAAACTGTAATGAAAAAACTTACTGAAAATGATGGAGACTATTTTCGATATTAATTTAAATTTTATGAAGTATATTAAACTGAATTAGTTTGTTCACCTAATTTATTCTGTTTTACTTTAAACTAAATAGAACTAGGACATTTCTAATTTAAATCCAAGTAATAAATCTAAAATTTTCAAGCCTAAAAGAGTTCGGTCGAGTGCCTCATGTAACGAAATGATGTAGTGCAGTTGAAAAACTATCTATAAATCACTTGATTTCCAGTAAGTATAAATGTGATGCATGATAGTCTATCACGCAATGATATAAAAGCTTTCTCCATATTTCTCTTTTCCCGATAGAAATTAAAATATTCGAAATTCCTTTTTGAATGATTGGATTTTACTTGGTTCTGAATTCGTTAAAATTTTCTTTTTTTTTTTACAATTTTACTTCATAATTTGAAATAGGAATTTTTTATAGTTTCTAAATCATTCCGGGTGTCGACCCGTTGATCCTGTGAAGAGTCACGACGTTTCGCCAAACTCGCATTTAGCTTTTTCAAGTGTTCACTTCGACTGAAGATTTCCAACTGGCGTGCACGGGTCATTGTGCTCGCTTTTATAGCCGGCCAGCGACTGCGTAGATTATATCGGAGTAGTTCGGGAGCATTTGCGGCGCTCGGTAACGCTGTCAGGTGTCCGTTTATTGATTTTTCTACCTCGCGGCCACGTTGCCACGTTTTTTCTTTTTTTCAGAAGGGATTTTAATACTTTTGGAATGTTGCGAGCGTCGTTTTGCATATTCAGCTCACCTCTTTCTTCTATTTCAAGGGCTTCTCTGATTGTTCGGACCTTGTAGTTTTCAATATTCGCTATTTCTTTGGCTCCTTCAAAATTGATTTTATGTCTTGTATGTAGATGGTGCTGGAACAGAGCGGAAGTGATTTGTTTGTTTTTTAAGTCGTTTTTATGTTCTTGTATTCTGGCCGATATTCGTCTGTTTGTCCGATGTATGCTCTGTTGCAGACGGAACAAGATATACTAGACACCCCATGATTTTCTAGTCTAACTTTGTCCTTGGGGTTTTTAGGATGTTTGCAACTGTTTTGTGTGGCTTGTAGGCTGTTCTGATCTTATGTTTCCTTAGTAGTCTGCTTATCCTATCTGTGATTCCTTTTACGTATGGTAGCAGGACCTTTAGTGTATTTGGTTCATGATCCTCTATTGTTCCATGGTCGTGTTTGGGTTTCTTGACGGGGAATAATGGCCTTCCTGATACAATTTTCTGAATATCCATTTTATCTAAGGGCTGTGGAAATTTTTGGTAGTTCCTCGCTTCGTGTATCTGGTAGTGTCAAGGAATCAAGGGGAGGAAATCAAGGTGTTCGCTCCTCCTTGGATTTGAGTATAAAAATATCGTATAAAAGCGAGCACAACGATCCGTGCACGCCAGTTGGACTCTTCAGTCGAAGCGGACAACACTTGAAAATGCCAAATGCGATTTCGGCGAAACGTCGTGACTCTTCACAAGATCAACGGATCGACACCTGGAATGATGTAGAAACATTATCTACCATCCGTGAAAATATTACATGTAACATGCAATAGAATATTCGAACACGAATATCTCGCAAACGACGTGAGATATCGATATTGGCCAAGGGTACCTTTTTTCGTGGGAATTATACATCTTCTTTTTTTCAAAATCAAACTATGAGCGAGTTAAATCCTCACAAAGTAGGTAGCAAGCGCCCTCTAGGAATAAGCTAGTATCAAATTCGGATTTGTCGCCTTTAAAAACGCAACTACCCCGATTGTGAACCTGATTTTTCAAAAATTTAGTTTCACATTTAACACTCTGAGTTCAAATGACTAACATTTGCCAACACATTTATCGACTAAATCTTTTTATTGTGATCTTAACTATCATCAGTTACTCTATGGCAGATAGGTTATGGGACACCCTGTATATATATATATATATATATATATATATATATATATATATATATATATATATATATATATATATGACAGATTTCTTTGGACACCGTCCGATATACATCAAGAGACGAAACATATGCCCTCCAGTTGAAGGGATGGGTGGGGCTCGTCGTCAGTCAAAAAGCATCTGACAAAATGTCAAAGAAAAAATATTGGAAATTCTTAAATGACAAAAATATTAAATATACTCTTTTCATACTCTTATAAGAGCTCTTCAAAAACTTTATACTAGGCCAAAATTAAGATTAAAAATAGGGAATTATATTACCCAAAAATTTCTAGTATACAGAAGTGTCAGACAGGCATGGTATATATTCCAAAATATTGCTCAAGATATATATATATATATATATATATATATATATATATATATATATATATATATATATATATATATATATATATAGTAGACTTTCAAAATAGGAATTAAACCTGATAACAATGATCACCGACTAAACAGTAATATCAAATAATAACAAACACATTGGATAAATTATGCGCAAGATGATACAGGAGTGTGAAAGATGGAGTTAATATTCTAACGAACCTCTAGAACGGAGAATAACAATGAAACAGAAAAGAGAATAACCATAGCCAAAAAGGTGATAACCTGCCTCAATGGAATCTTATCGAATAAGAACATTCATTATAAAGAAAAGGAAATTTTTAAATTAGTCAGCTGAAAGTTGGAAACCCACTGAAAAATAAAATAAAATAAAATATTAGAAGCCGTCAAGATGGAATAACGAAAGATAAGTCGTGAACTAGTGATACTTGTATAATTATCGTGGTAACAAAAAAGTGTATTATATTACCTATTATACCATAATTATTTCATTTTCCTATAAGAACGCCTTCTTCCGTACTTTTACATTGTTTGAAAATATTTCCCATTTTTCTAACGGTATTTATTTATACGACTCCTGATCTTTCTTCTCTTATTTTTTTCTCCTTGCACCACTGGTTTCAAGACATCCGATTACTCATTTTGCATTTATTACTGGAGATAATTTTTTCACGTTACTTAGTTCGTTTGTAAATGTAAAGACGTTTTCTTCCCGGTTTGATAAACACTCCTAGAAGTTGAATTTCAAATTTTCTAGATCATTAATTCGAAGACTAATGTACATATGCTGAACGAAAAATTTTCTAGCATGACACATACCTCAATTAATTAAAAAAAAAGGTATGTCCGGTCATAGAAATTCATACCAATAAAGTAAATGGATTAAAAGAGGCAGTCAACATTCAAAAAGTGTAACAAAATCAAATTTTATTAAAAAGTTGTTTTTGTTTTTAGAGAACATATGATTGAAAAAAAAATTGAATTCCTTGAAGATTTTTAACCTGACCGACGTAGAATATCAATACATTATTTGACATTAACTACAGACTTGATATAGTAAATGGGAGCCCATTGGCGCCCCCTAAATCTCAATAATAACTTAAAATGAATTGAGCAAATCCGCAGAATCGCAGTCTTTTCAACGGCGTGGGTATTAAGTAAACCAGTTGCAAGTTAATTTTTGAGGTGTTTTAAATATTCTTTGTTTCGCATAAGCATTCTTAGTTTGGCTTCACAGTTTTTATATGAAGATCATAATATAACGAAGAATCTTGGACAAGATTATCCGTATGATGTTGATGTTGGAATCACTTATACACCTTCAGAGTTAAATTCCGTACGTCCTTATGGTTTTTAACATTATTTTACAACATTGCTTTGAGGGGATCTTTGTTGTTTAATTTAACAGTGGGGTAAGTTTGAGGGTAATGTTAGGGTTCGTGTTTGGTGGTAAATATGATATGGGTCGATTTGTTTTCAGTTACTTACACTAGCCAAAATAAAAGCTATTTCTGCATTTTTTGAAGGTGCCATTGGAGAACTTAAGAAGCAATGAATTGATCTTTGTGGGATGTTGAAATAGCAGTATCACATGCGAACGTACATGGAAGATGGCTTTTATATAGCGAGGCGATGGGATGACAGATGAACCAACGCAATCCTGGAGTGGGATACCGCTTGATCGCAAACGTCCGCGATGGATTGAAGACATCGTTAAGTATATTGGACCAGAGTGGCAGAGGAAAACCCAAGACCGTGAAAGTTGGAAGCATGTTGAAGAGGCCTTCATCCTGCAGTGGATCGACACGAGCTGATGATGATATATATATATATATATATATATATATATATATATATATATATATATATATATATATATATATATATATATTAACAAAGCTAAGCAGATGCTAAGAAAGAAAAGAACACGAATGTTTTCTTTAATGCGTAAGGATGGTGCAATATGCAGGGAACGGATGGAAATGTTAGAGGTTGTCCGAAGATTTTATTCGAAGTTATGTGAGGACCATAATCAAGCAAGAACAGCAATGCCCACTGAAGAACAAGTGCTGGATATCCTGGTAGAGGAAGTGACAAAGTGACTATAGACTCGATGAAAAATGGTAAGGCTCCAGGAAAAGATAGTATAACTATGGAGATGGTAAAAGCTGGTGGTTGGACTTAACATAAAACACTAGCAAAATTATACTCAAAATGACTCAAACAACAAGAAGTACCCAGCTTATGGAAAAATGCAGAAGTGATTAATTTACTTAAGAAAGGAGCACGGGAAGATTTAAAGAACTATCGTCCAATAAGCCATCTATCAGTGGTGTACAAAGTTTTCACCAAGATAATATCCAAAAGAATACCAAGAAAACTTAATGACGCACAACCAAGGGAGCAAGCAAGATTCAGAAGTGGATTCAGTACAATGGATCACATCTAGGTTCTACAGCAGGTCATATCTCAAAGCGGGCCATAATAGATGCGTTGCTTAATCAAGGTGTAGAGAAAGCCTATATAAACATACTAGGATCGATATATGATGAAGCTACAGCGACAGTTCACCTTCACGATCTCGAGGTTTGAATAGATGTAGAGCGGGGCGTACGGCAGGGTGACGCAATATCGGCTCTTCTTTTCTCAGCCTGAGGGAAGAAGAATTCCGTAATTTGGATTGAGAACAGGATGGAATAAGGATTAATGGTGCATACTTATATCATCTTAGATTCGCAGATGCTATCGTTCTTCTTTCACAAGACCCAGAGGAGCTGCAAAGATACGTACAAGAGCTGCAAAGGGCTGGGGAACCATTTGGCTTAAAAATAAACCAAAAGAAGAGTCAGGTCATGTTCAATAAATTTGCTGAGGACAGAAGGATTTCTATTTTAGGAACGAATTTGGAAGTTGTAGATCACTATATATATATATATATATATATATATATATATATATATATATATATATATATATATATATATATATATATCTTGGGCAGAGGATTTCAATGGAAGGGGATACCGTCCGGGAGGTGGAACGATGCGTTAAATGTGGCTGGCAGGCATTCGGTAGGCTCAACATAGTGCCTAAAAGCAAATTACCACTTTGCCTGAAAAGAAAAGTCTTTTATTAATTAGTTCAAAAACTTGGAGTAACACAGAGGGGAATGGAAAGATGTATGCTTGGCATTACTAGACGGGATAGAAAGATCTGCACATGGATCAGAGAACAAACGAAAGTGAGTGACATCATTGGAAGAATAAAGCAATTGAAATGGAAGTGGGCACGCCATGTAGCGAGGCGATGAGACGAAAGATGGACCAGGGCGGTTCTGGATTGTATACCGCTTGATCGTAAACGTCCACGAAGAAGACCGAAAACACGATGGACTGATGACATTATTAAGTATATTGGACCCGCATGGCAGAGGAGAGCTCAGGACCGCGAGAGTTGGAAGCATGCTGAAGAGGCCTTCATCCTGCAGTGGATTAATACGGGTTGATGATATATATATATATATATATATATATATATATATATATATATATATATATATATATATATATATATATATACAAATGTTTTTTTTTATTCCCAAACTGATGTATTGGAATTAGGTTTCGTTCGTCGAATTGGATTAAAAATTTAAGCAGGAATAATGTTTAAATAGCTTCGATAAGATGGAGAGTAAACTAATTGTGCCATTACAACTAATTTCTTCAATTGGCTTACCTTCCTTTGTTATTAGCTTTATTTCTACTACTTTCCATTGAGATGACGATTTTTTTTTATTTAATTTATTTGCAATTATTCGCTTAACGTCTATTACCATAAAGTATTTTATGGGTAAATCCATTTTATGAGATATTTCTAAAGTTTGTGATTCAAACGATTCCAACACCTTGATTAAGTGATCGTCAAAGATGTTGTCGTTTTTTCGTTCATTCAGGTTGATTTACCGTTTATATTTTATATTTCTTTTTTTTAATTTTATATTACCGTTTTATATTTTATACCGTTTATAGTTTATATTACCGTTTATATTTCTTCTTAGTAGTGCTATAGATTTTTGAGTTTTTAATTTTCTTTCATGTTTTTCATATCGAATTATCTTTTGGATTATTTATGGGCGTATAATTTAGATTATATATTTATCGTTATAGGCGATTGAAAATACGTGTGATATATAGCTGAGTCCGTACAAGGTAGGTAGAGCAATTAAATTCACCTTAAAATAAAGGAGTTTGATTATACATATCTCAGCACTATTTTAGCTGTTTCACATACTTACATAACGAATAAAACCTCCCTAAAACAAAGGTATTGAGGCGTATGCATTTTATTCATGCACATATATTACTGGTCTGGTTTCTTGTCATATATTTCTCAATTTTTCCATTCTACCAAATTTTTCCAAAATTTCTGCCACTATGTTTCATGATTTCTTCGGCCTCCTCTCGGCCGGCCTCTTGGTCTTTGCCTGTGTGTTTTCGTTTATCATTTTCGTTTCGCTTGTCTCAACTCGTTCATTCATATGGCGTTCCCCCACCGTTCTGTTTTTAATTCTACATTCCCTTGTGATGTCGTTCCTTTTAATCGTTCTTTATTACTTCATTTTCGTCGCTTTTTTACAAACTTTTTTGTTTGCTGCCAATACCCACTCACTAAGGCATGTGAGTATTGATTTAACGATTGTTTTGTATATCCTGATTTACGTTTTTGTTGATTTTGAAGATATACCATATGAAACCACTTTTGTAGGCTAGAATGTTCTTTATTTCAAGTTTTTAGTGCATTTTTTTATTGAAGTAGCAATTTTTGTTGTTGTATGGTATTGAAATCAGTCTATTTGGTGTGCATTATTAAAAGTTTTTAAGCGTACTTAAAATTTACCCATTATTAACGAATCCTATCAATCTAAAATAGTAACTTTTCAGGGCTTTTCTAGACGAAGTAGACATTTAAATGACCCAATCCCGATACTTTTTAATTTGAGTAGTATAATAGGCGAATCGCTCGTGATCGCTTATGCAACGCTGGGTGAATTGTATCGAATCGTACAGGACGGCCGGGCATTGTCTTTCCCCGAATGATCGATGGCCGATGGATACGGGTGTCGGAACAGCGCGTCGAGATGCGTTTGTCGTTCCTTTTTTTTTTCATTCCGGCTCTTTCTCGACCTACTAGGATCCATGTACCGGGTGGGCTACTTAAATTGAATCTTGTCGTGTTTGGGGTTGAAATGAGAGAGGGGGGAGTAGTTTAAATAAATGAATCTGTGACATTTTGATGATATGTATAGTCTTGGGTTATTTAATGTTGACATAGAAAAATTGCTGTTGTTCGAAATGTTGGTCCAAGCCAAGGCAACTCAAGATCTGGATGTAGATCAATTAGAGATTTTACAATATTAACGTCATTGTTGTTACATGATGGTAGTCAGCACTGCACACTGCTTTCACAGAGCTACTGCTTTAAAAAATCGTGTATAGATTTTAATTCCTCTCTATGTAGAATATTGACGCAGATAGTTACGATAAGTATCATAGAAGCGGAGCAATGTGCTGCCACCAACAATTTCAAAATCATCGTAAACCATGCGTTTAGTTAATTATAAGTTGGTTTTGAGGTCTAAGAGGCACAGGCTAACTTAGACGATGAATGATTTTCTCCTGGCGAGATAATTCAAGTGCGTTGTACACATGGGTTAAGGTAAATTAAAGTTGCTAGTGATCGAGGCAATCGGTACATGCATCTCGCTATCTAGTCGAGTGTTGCTTACACAAACACTTCTAGAAACTACCAGTTATTCGAGTTGTATATGGTCGGGTATTATCCTGATAGGTTTCATTTTGATTGAATTACGTTTACACTTGATGTGATTGCTCTCTGCTGTTCTAAAGCGAAAGTTCCATTTTGGCTTTCACTCTAAAACATCATTTTATATTCATCATATTCACTTAAAAGCTAGATTCGTCAGTAAGGTAAATAGAGTTCTATTCCAGGTTTCATTCGCCTGATTTATCTCTGTATGACTATTTTCTGTTCCCGAAACTCATACTGGTCATGAATGGAACGTTTTATGACAGTGTTACACTTACACGTATGTCCAAGAAGCGGTGATGAGGGCCCTTGAGGCCATTCCGAAGGTGTATTCATGCGGAAGCGATGTATTTAAAAAAAAAAATTGATAAAATAACAAATTGATTTTTTTAATTTAAGAAGTTGTTATTTTTCCGATATACTGTGTCTTCAAGGTGCTTCCCACGGAAAACAGGTTTTTTAAAAATAGTTATTTCTAGCGGCGCCATCTTTGACGTCCTTTCATTTGAAGAAAATGACTGCTAAAAATTCTTTAAAAGTGGTAATTTTGATTTAAGAAATAAGAAGCGTCCAGGGCAACCGAAAAAATTTAAAAATGCAGATTTGTAAATTTTATTGGATGAAGATTCAGCTCATACGTTGGCGGAATCACTGAATGCTGCTCAATCCACCATATTCGAACGTCTGCACACATTGGAAAAGATCCAGAAGGAAAGAAAATGGATACCATATGAATTGAAGGAAAGATACATTGAAAAGTGAAAAACCACTTATGAAATTTTGCCTGGCAGATAGAAGAGAAACTGTTTTTTGCATCGAGTTGTGACAGATCAAGAGTGGATCTATTTTGACCAACGAAATCGAAAAAAATCATGGGTAGACCCAGCCTTCATCACATCCAGTGCGCAATATACATGGAAATAAGGCTTTGCTGTATATTTGGTGGGATAGTGGGGGAGCTGTTTATTCCAAATTGCTGAAACTTGGTTAAACGATGACAATGATCGACCCAACATGACAATGCTCGGCCACATGTTGCAAAATGTGGAAAAAACTCTTTGGAACACCTTAAATGGAACGTCCTACCCCACCCGCTTTATTCACCGGACGTAATCCCTTCGGATTACCATTTATCTCGATCGATGCAGCACGGACCCTCAGAACAACACTTACGTTCTTACGAAGAAGTGAAAATTTGGCTTGATGAATGGTTGGTTTCAAAAAACCAAAAGTCCTTTTGGAGCGGAATTTTTACAAATAAATGAAAATTTGGCTTGATGAATGGTTGAAACCAAAACTTCTTTTGGCGCCTAATTTATCCTTTGCCTGAGAGATGAGAAAAAGCGATAGCTAACGATACCTAATACTTTGATTATTAAGGTAATTTATTTTGTTATGAAATACACGACCAAAAACGAAAAAATCGACGATATTAACCGAAACACATATTAGAACAACCGACTGGAGATTTTTTTTATAAAATAAAGCATGATGAAAAGAGAATCGTAAAATCCAAAAATCGACCATCGGCCATCCTACTACAAAATACAAAACTATCTTGTCCTATTGCCCGCATCTAGTTATTTATAATCCGAAAATATTTAAAATACAAGCGCAGCTTTATTTACGAGGTCACCTCTAGATTTATAGTCGGAATTCCTCCATTCGTTTTTCGGATCGGGACCATCTCCGTCTCACTCCGACCCGTGTCATCGTCCAATCCCCGCCACCGAACCAACAGGTCCTTCCCAATATAAATTACGGCTTCTTCTAGTAGCCTTTTGCCGTTTAAAAATTTATATGCATATTTATTCTTTATTAAGGAGATGGTTATCGCCTGATTTACGAGCTCGAAATTAAAATAACATTATAGGTACGACGAAATGACTTTGAAATAGCCGAAAAAAGTTCCCATATTTTTCGGTTTTTGGCAGGTTCCCCGACATCGACGCGATAAAAGTGTGCGGCCATATTTTACAACTGTCACACGTGCAACAGTCGGCTGTATAAGGTGTCAAGGCGGAACGGCAAAGGAAAACGCGCAAGACGGACTTCCAACATATGACGCGGTACCTTGGTGCAGACTTTTACACGAAAACAACATCGATATGAGAAAATTTATACATTCTTTGGATTTTCTCTAGTTTTCCTATTTCATGTCTACTGCTTTTGCTCCAAATTTAGCCACTCTTTGCCTGATGTTTGAATAGCTCGAATTTATTTATTTAAATATCTTTACTCATAATATACTACACTCATCGGCAAAAGTCTTGCACCCCCCTTTTTATTTTTGTTTTGATACGAAAATAAATTGAGATATTTTTTTAAGAGAAAGCTTAAAAGATTAGTGGATACGTGCAAGGGAAAAAATTGAGTAATTTTTTTTTGTTCTTGGTTTTTATAAATATTAAAAAAACATGTATCTTTCTAAAAATAAAATAAAATACATTCTCAAAAAAGCTAAATTAATGTAAATTTTGTTCGACTAATATTTTTAATAGTATTACCTCCCCTACTTCTTACCAATACGTAAGCCATATTAAGATTTACTTATTTTTTAGATAAATAAGGGGGGTGTAAGACTTTTGTCGATGAATTTATTTTATTCGATGATTGGTTTTTTCAGATAACTGAATGGTTTCTCTTCTATGGAATTCAGGGCAATAAAAACTCTTCGATGCATACCAATGATTAGGTTATTAATAGTGTCTTGTGATAAATTGGTCCATTCCTCTTAAGCGGCTAAAATTAGCTGCTAGCGATTTGTTGGCCGATTATTCCTACGGTTACTGGTTCTAGAAAGGTAGTCCCAAATATGTTCCATTGGATTCATATCCGACGATAATGGCGGCCAATCTGTTAATTCCAGCTTCATTTAGAGCCATTTGGACGATCCTAACCCTATGCGGGCGAGCGTTATCATCCATAAAGATCAAATTGTTACTTATTTCTTGCGGTAATGAACGAATAACAGGTCTGATGATTTGTTCCAAATATATATGTGCGTTCCTTGTTTGTGGGACGTAAATGAGTGGTGTTCTTCCATTGTAAAATATTCCTCCCCAAAATATTTCGCTACCGCCCTGATATGCAGCTACTTCAATAGCTGTATTTAAGGCGATGATGTCTTCCTACCTCCTTCCAAACTCTCTGACGATAATCATCGATGATTAAACTTTCTTGTTTCATCGGTCAAAACGACGTTTCTCCTTTGTGGTAATAACCAGGCTTGATGTTCTCTGGCCCATTGAAAACGCGTTTGCTGGTAACTTAACAGGGGAACTCTAATTGTGCGTCTGCGATGCAGCCCAACGTTGAAAAGCCTACTGGAAACCGTACAACTTAATATAGCACGACTATACGTCCGTTGGAACTGAAATTGTATCGCCCTAATCGGTACTGAGTGGTTTCTTCTTCCATATTGAGCAAGATAACGATCTTGTCATTCATTTTTAACCCTTCTTCGGCTACTTCTGGCTAGTGAGGCAACGTCACAAGTTTCTTCGGACCTTGAATTGTTCTGCTAATAGTACTTCGAACAATATTTAAACGAGTAGCAATCTAATGCCGCGAGAAACCTAAACGCAGAAATGACAGCCCCAAGCATTTTTATTGCTGTAAGGTGTAACGATTAACACAAATAAACTGATGTAGTAAAACATCGTATAAATACATTGCTGGTAAATATTACTAAAAAGATATTTTTGGCACGTTTATGTTATAATGTAATATATACATTCCTTAACTCTTATTGCGCATAGACGCCATATTGAGAATTACTTATTTTTAGATAAATAAGGGGAATACAAGACTTTTGGCGATGAGTTTATTTTAATCGATGATTGTTTTTTTTTAGATAGCTGAATGGTTTCTCTTCTATGGAAATCAGGGGATTTGGCAGAAGAATTTCAAACTGGTAAGTAAGCTTGTGTTTCAGATAATTTAATTTTAATCATATTAAAAGAGACGCCCCAAGTTATCTTTAGTTTATCAGTTGTGACAGTATAATAGTTTAGTAACAAAAACTTTTGGTATAAAACATCTTTCCTGGAAACACTACAGTCACATCATTATTTTATGTGTCAGTGTGTGGGGGGCGGGGGGCAAATTATATTATTAGTCCTCTTTTAACATTATTTTTTTAACTTACTTTCACTTTTTGTCGGCAGTTATAGGTTACAAGTAGTATAGAGTACTAGATGTTTTACCTAAATGATATATTATTTACAAAAAGGATATCATCGGATATACGAAGCTATTAAATATTTTAATTAAATAAATTAAATAAATTATCTATTAAATAGTTATCATATATGGAAGAAAGAAAGAACTGTAAAATGTTTTCTAGAATTAGCTTTTTAGAACGAGTAGTAAAGAACAGATTTTACAGAAGAAATTTTATAGCCAGTAACCATTTGTAGCCGTAAATCAATAAATTCTCAAGAACATATAAATCTGTATATATCTAAGAGGAGTTATTAACAGTAAGAATGAAGATATTAGGGGAAATTAATAGGCGGTGTTATGAATATTTTTTTATTATCACAAGATAATAAAACTTGTAACTGTAGACCTTGAGACAATGACAAGCACATTAAATTAAAAACACAAGAAAAATCCAATGAAGGAAATATGAGCAAAACAGTGGACAGCAGAAATGAAACGAACAAATTCAGAGGTTTTGAAAATTATATCAGAGTGGTTACTACTATCTAATCTACAATAACAGATTGAGTAAGACGAGAGCATCAGATGATTAGGACATGTAGCAGTGTCGTAGTGTTACAAGAAGAAATAGCACCAAGGAGAGTATTCAAAGGAGAAATAAACGCAAAAAATGGAAGGGAAAACCTAACATTTGTTGAAAACATAACTAAATAGAATGCTTTTATCAGGGAGAATATTGCGAGAAACGGAACAGAATGAAAGAAATTCACTATACATATATATATATATATATATATATATATATATATATATATATATATATATATATATATATATATATATATATATATATATATTACATCGGATAATATTTAATTAATATTTTCACGGATGGTAGATAATGTTTCTAAATCATTCCGTGTGTCGATCCGTCGATTCTGTGAAGTGTCACAACGTTTCGCCAAAATCTAATTTGGCATTTTCAAGTGTTGTCCGCTTCAGTTGATTTTCAAGTGTTGTCCGACTGAAATTGGACCTTGAAGTCGCCAGTTGGACTCTTCAGTCGAAGCGGACGACACTTGAAAATGCCAAATGAGATTTTGGCATAACGTCGTGACTCTTTACAACCAACGGATCGACACCCGTAATGATTTAGAAACATATATACATATATATATATATATATATATATATATATATATATATATATATATATATATATATATATATATATATATATATATATATAGCCATGGATTTGGACGGACAACTGTCATAGTTAAATGCCATCTAAAGTGTGATTTGTTTCGTTTATGGTTTGCCATTTTACAATATGGATCATTTAACCACCGAACAACGCGTTTGAATTGTTAAATTTTTTTTTACAAAAATGGTGTTTCTGCCGTAGTCACGTTTCGCGCCTTACGAGCAGAATATGTCGCTCTAATCGTCCTTCTGAGTGCACAATCGCCAACACAGTCAAGAAATTTGAAAATACTGAGTTTGTTGCGAATGTGGTAAGAAATGTACATCATCGAAAATATGGCTAAATGCCCAAATTTATCGATTCATCGGCGTTCACAGTTTGTGGGCTTGTCTTAGGGCATATTATAGCGTATTTATTCATTTGGGCTTGTATCTTCATTCTTACAAAGTTCAATTCACGCAAGAATTAAAACCTGCCGACCGTAGAATTCGTCGAGCATATACCGATCGGGTGCTTGAACATTCATCTGATTTTTATTTATTTCTCCCTCGACGGACACTTAACTAAGCAAAATTGCCATGTACGGGGCCCTGAAAACTGATGATAGAACAAAATAATTCAACCCCAAAAACCGAATATAAAGACTATACTACTTTAGTTTACTTAATAATTTCAAATGAATCGATTCCTTCCAAATGACCAGCATTTTAATGTTCATTTATCTCATCGATAAATATTAGAAGAATCCTCTAACTCAGTTTAAAGGAAAATAAGGATACTGACGACACCAGCTCGAAATAGTCGGGCAACATAAATAAATCCAATGACAATTTCTAAAATTTATTGGCTGCTTTTAAGATGACTGAAGACATACCAAAGATCCTCTTTGCCTCGAGCTATTCCCACACGCGGCGCGTCCACACTAAAAATTTATTCTCCGACGCTATATAATTAGAAATTGATTAATATTTTCAGTAGGGATCTATCGTAACATTACTCACTTTAACCAACTCGCTAACCATCCTTATTTACATTTTAGATTAACTGAAGCTGTTTATCAAAATAGCCACATAATATTTCTGTAAATTCCGATAGCTTTTCAGTATATATTGATAAATAAAAAATAACAATATTGATAAATAACAATATTGATAAATAAAAATATGGAGTGAAATTTGCTTCGATGAAACTTGAATGGGAACTTATATGTTCACTTACTCCTACTAGCTTAAGTACCTTATAGTGTAGGGTGATTTTGTTTAATTAATTTGTTTTTTTGCTAAAGTAGTTCATTTCATCTTCCCCTTGCTTTCTTTTCTGATTCTCTGGTTCCTAGATTTGTTTCCGTATTTTATCTATTCTGACAGGACTGGACCAACTTAGGTGTACCTCCAGTATTGATTTCTCTTTGGTGTGGTGGTGGTTTGGTGTATCTCCATATATATATATATATATATATATATATATATATATATATATATATATATATATATATATATATATATATATCTTTGGCATCTTATTTTTGCATTATTTGTTTTACTTAATGTCCTAGATCCACATGCACATGTAAGTACTTGTTTACTTTTGATATTAATATTGTTTTAATTTATTTCTGTACTGATTTAGTTTCCAAAAATATTGTTGTTACCAAGTTTGTCTCTCCGATTGTTACCATTTCAAAGTTTATACATTTTATACTTGTTATAATTTTTTGTTCCAATTTTTTTTCTCTTCCAGTTATCATGATCTTTGTTTCCTCTGGTTACATTCATATTAATTTTGTTGTAATTGTAATGGTTGAGAATGTTCGTTTGTTCAACCATCTATTTTTCCATTTATTCAGTAACCTAAGCTTTATCTATCAGGGGAAATCATAGAGGGCTTAGTAGAATTCCTTGTTTGACATTAATGCTGTTGATAAAAATGTATGATTCATCAGCACATATACTTCCAACTGCAGGATATATATATATATATATATATATATATATATATATATATATATATATATATATATATATATATATATACATATATATATATATATATATATATATATATATATATATATATATATATATATATATATATATATATATATATGTATATATATATATATATATATATATATATATATATATATATATATATATATATATATATATATATATATATATATATACATATATATATATATATATATATATATATATATATATATATATATGTATATATATATATATATATATATATATATATATATATATATATATATATATATATATATATATATATATATATATATATATATATATATATATATATATGAAGACAAAAAGCACCATTGACAGATGACGTCTATAAGTATAATGGACCGACGCAAATGGCAGATGAAAGCTAGCTCAACATTGAGAAAGTTGGAAGCATGCTGAAGAGGCGTTCATCCTGCAGTTGGAAGTATATGTGCTGATGAGTCATACATTTTTATCAACAGCATTAATGTCATTATATATATATATATATATATATATATATATATATATATATATATATATATATATATATATATATATATTATATATATATATATATATATATATATATATATATATATATATATATATATATATATATATATATATATATATATATATATATGATCCAAAGTAACGGATGTATATATGGTTGATATATTCATAAGATACAATTACATGTAGGAAACCATAAACTCAACGCCTTATAAAGGGAAAATTAGGAGAAAAGGACAAGTTACTTGATATCCAGCTGACAAAACCGTCTTAAATAGAGGAACTGTTGGAACTGGAAACGACATATTCAAATGAAAAAATGGTTATATTACATTTTTTTTTAAATTGCCTCAAATAACGTATTTATAAAGTTGTACTGTTTAGAGAGTATAAAAATAATCAAGATAGTGAATGTTCACATGTCAAATACTTTCTAGCAGTCTAACAATATATCTCAGTATTAAAAATGGGTATTATTAATAATACCTGCCTCATTAACAGAGTTTATTGAACAGTAAACAAAATTGATTATTTAAAATGTAACTTACTTTAATTGAAATATAGAGCGAATAAAGCATGTTCCTTCTGCATTCGAATCAAGTACATAATACCCAACTATTTTCAAACTTTTTGCATCAGTGTTTTCATTGGGAATACACTGACTCTTAGGAAACCAGTTATTCATAGAAAAAATACTACTATATTGAGGGAATTTATGAAAAATGTCATCAGCGTTCAATTTAGCGTAGTTTTATGTCTTCGGCAATGATAGCACGTCCCTAACGATTAATTTTTATTAATGTCCTGGCAGAAAAGTGGCTGCCCAACTGTGGAGAAACATCCGACAATCTGACAGAATACATGACCTGCCTACGAGACACAGGTACCACAAAAAGCTTTTCGGTTTCTACACTTTGAACTTTACTTTTCATTAGTCAGTGTCCAAAAGAAAAAAAAACGTTCCCCACACAATTAGAAAATACGGAATCTTCATTTAATCCAGTAAACTACGCGACTAGTGATTCATTTATACATAGACACTTTTATTTTGTATGTTGAATTATTTAACGTCATTTGTCATCAAAAATAATACTAATATTTCCCCTAGATTTGTCATCGAAATATGTATTAAAATTTCATGTAAGGCTTTATGCGTTTAGTTTCTATGCTTTCTGTGCAGCGAGAATATTTTAAAAGCACTTCTTAATCCATAAATGTCCAGCAATTTTTGTTTCGAATTTATAGTCAATATATGGGTTCCTGATAATAGAACACAATCTTTAAAAATTGTCAAAAAATATGTGACTATGGATTACTTTAAATTTTTTAAATGGGTGTCCTTTTAAAAGTACAGTGGGCTTATGTACAAGAGTAAATACGCAAATCAGCATAATTTCAGGAATAGAATTTTTATCGGAAATGTGTTATAAACAATGTAAAATAACAGTCCACGGAAACAATACTTGCATAAACTAGCAATAACAACAAAAAAAAACTAATTTTTGCTTCAGTCCCTTGCATGACAATAAATGAAACATCTCACATCTGTTTATGATGCTCTTCAGTGAGGTGGTTCATTCTGTCATATCTTGATTCTACATTCTTTAGTGCAGAAGTAGTGCTCTGCCAAATCTACACAAACTAACTCCTCTGTCTTCTCTATCGCTTTGAATTAACGAAAGAGCAATATTTATTCTTAAGAACAAATGATCCATTTGCCCCCTTACTTTCGAAGCATTTGCCATGCATTTTAGTCGGCCGTGTCAATCAGGTGTGTAATGAGGGGGAAATACAATGTTTTCCCTCTTACACTAATTCGGTATAAACTAATGTTTCGGTCACTATGATTAACACTACCCATACTGGTATTATAATTTTCAATGTTTTGTGGTTGCTGCATCGTAACTTTTTTCTTTTCTTTCTGGGAATATCGGATAACACTATGAAGTAGTATTATACCATAATAATTGGAGACCATGTGTACCATATTATTGTCGGGCCATTTAACAATAATTATATACTTATCATCTGACACCCTGTAGTAATAAGCTCCTCTTTTACTTTTCAAGTCTTGATTAGATGCCAAGAGACAACTACCAAGCCGACTCTTTCCAGTAGTATCCGTACAATTTATTTCTCTTTCTGCGAGTATATCAATCAAGGATAGAGTCGTAAAAAAATTGTCCCAGTAAAGATTATATAGCAGCTTGTCTTGAGTGATTAATACTTCAGTGTGCTACAGAAGGTCCCAATCCAAAAGCTTTCTAGCTACTTCTTATTTCAGATTTGGCTCCTTGGTATAGTTTATACCGCACTATGTATAAATACATATTTATACCGTACTACCATCTACCATTTATACCGTTATACAGTACTACCATCGATAGCTTCAATCTACAATTTTTACCCATATCTCAACGCTTTCATCCGAATAAATTGCTTGCAGCCATGACGGTCAAAATACGGTACCATGGCTTCAGCTACACAATGACATTGTTCAAAAGGGGCAAAATCCAAAAATCGAGTATTCATTTTAGTGAAAAATGGTCTGACTTTAGCGAATTTGTTTGGTTGATCTAAATTATTATTATCGCAACAATGTAAATTTGTTCATGTTCAAACCTATTTCGCGACATAGACTCGGATACCAAATTATTATCTTCTCTTCAGAATTCTCCCACATCATCCGACGCCTTGGAATCGAAACGTACCCGTTGAGAAGTCAAATCCCCATAAAAAATCTCTTCTGCGCTAACATCTGCCCTTCGGTTTTTACTTGCTGCATAATTGTTAGTGCAAGTTTCAAACATTTCAATTTTGCATTCATGAAGTTTTCGAAGAGTTGGTGGAAAGACAGGTGCCACTGTACTTTCAAACACGAATTGTCTAAATCGTGTTTTTTGTCCATTTATATTCTTTATTTTTGATTTCGGTTAAATGTTCTCTGCCTTTCAATAAATCACGAACTTTGACAATGGAATTAAATCTTCTTCTTCTTCTTCTTCTTCTTCTTCTTCTTCTTCCTATATCTCATCTTCTTGTTCAACAGTGACTGTATAAATAATCCAGTTTCTGCCCCAATTTGAGAAGCATAAAGATTATTTTTGTTTAGATTATCTTTATCGCCTGAATCTTCGTATGTTAATTCGTCGAAAGTATAGTTTGGTGGTATAATTACAATATCCACATTGTTCGTATTGCCATCGTCATCTTTTTCTATAATCTTATAAGATCATTAAGTGTAAGTCCCCTCAAAAAAATCTTCGGCCCACTGTCCTTTTAAAAGGACACCTATATTTTCACCCACCTGCAGACCATGTCACATATTAACAACAAACCAAACCATTTTTAAACCCTTTACATATGCTGTCCGAATACTACAACTGAATTACATGCTCCTGTGAATAAAAAATAAAAAACAAACTTACCGAAGCATCTTGAAGTCTATGGGTATGGCCATGGTAACTTTTAAAGTAACACAAAAACTATACAAATTACTCAAACTTGGGGATATGTGTGTGCGTGTGTGTGTGTGAGTCGATATGGCTCTGCTCCAGGATGGGCAATACGCCAGCTCCACTAATCTCTAGGAGCAGCTATGAAAGCTGGCAAACTGTGCCCCACAGCTGATCGGAAGATTACTTTAATTACTCTGTAATTATACGTTGCCTACGTTTTTCGCTGACAGTTAGTGGACGTTCACCACAAAGGAGGACGCTACAAAGGGAAAGGAAAGTCATGATGGCGTGGAAACTTCCAATTGAAATACTACCACTTTAGACCTAACACATCCATGTACCTATTGATAAGGCATAGCGAGTCTTGGTTGATATATGAGAGAACAGTCTGAAGGTTAAGAGGCGCTCTATGCCCCAAAGCGATAAGCTCACTGTATAAGTTAAAGGCCTGGTTATGTCTGAGCGGGCATTCGAAGAAAATATGATTCAGGGTTTCAGTTTCACCACAGTCGCAAAAAGGAGATTCCGCGATTTTAAATTTAAATAAACGATTCCGCGATTTTAAATTTAAATAAACGAGGTTTAGTAAGGCAATGTCCCGTTCGTAACCTAATAATGCTAGTGATGTGTCTTCTGTCATTAAACTCGAATTTATTAAACCAATGTATTTTAAGAAAATCAGGGACGATTTGTTGACAAGAACTTCTGTCATTTAATTTCTTCCATCTCGCACAAAAGTTCTTAAACAGTTTATATTTTGAGTTTATTTTTTGGACAGGGAAGGAAGCATCGACCATCTCCATAATGTATTGATATAAATTCGAAAAATTAGAATGTAGGTTTACCGGAGGAGCTGATTTAAGACGTATTGCGTATTCCGTCCAGTCAACTAGTTTGAAATTGATTTTCGTGTAGGGGGTGTTTTTGAAATTTGCCGTCTGAAGGTCAATGCAGCATTTGGAAGGGAAGTGGTCGCTGTAGGCGCAGTCAGAGAGAACCTCGAAGGTGGAGAGGGGATTAAGATGCTGGTGAACTATAGTTAAGTCGATAACGTTGCTTGCTGAAGGATGGAATAGTGTGGGAGTACCATCGTTAAGAATAAACAGGTTGTGTTTGATCGTGTAGTTATACAGAGTATTGCCATTATTGTTATTTTTGTAGCTATTCCAAGCTTTGTTGTGTGCGTTTAGGTCGCCCATTATGATGAAAGGGATTTTAAAGCTGGATAGTATGGAGTCAATGTCGTTTTCACTGATGTCGAATTGCGGAGATATATAAATATTGCAGATTAGAATATCATCAATTTTGACCGTTAAGTATTGGAGGTTCAAGGGATCGAAACTATTTGTAGATTTAATATATGCAAAATTGATATTTGATTTGATGCAGGTGATCAATCCGCCGTGACCATCGTTACGATCAAGTCTAAGGATCCTATAGTTCTTAAGATGACATTTTATGTTAGGAGATAGCCAGGCTTCATTCAGTAGAATGACATCTGGATTATTTTCATAGATAAGGCATTTTAATGACTCCATATTATTGACATAGCTTCTGATGTTCCATTGTATTATGGTTAATTTAGTCATGTTGAGTAAAATTGTTAGGTAATTTCAACGCATGATCCAGTAGCTCCAGTATTTCAGATTTTGAGATTAGTGAATTTTTTAGGTTAATAATTTTGTCTTTGAAATTGTCTATGATTGAAAAGGCACTATATTGAGGCTGTTCCTGATTACATCTCGCACGATAACGAGGTGGCTCTTGGCTGTACTGGGGGGATTCCAAGATAAAAGTTGGTTCGTCTAGGTCAAAGTATCTGGGTCTGCCGTTTGGAAAGTACAGCATATTTTCAATTTCTTTCTTGTCGAAATAGGGTGCTGGCGAATGACCTGATTTGTTTCCCTTAGTTTGAAGGGCACCAGCATAACTTCGTCTTGATCTTGCTGTGTCAGCTGTGTGTCTATGTTCATTAATGGGAACTGCATTGTTTTGTGCCGTGTTCTTTTTTGGAAGTGAGGGAAACTCTTGTGGATGTAGGGTGTGATAGTTTGGGAGTTTGTCCGAACCTTAGCATTTTGAATTCGCTTCATAAAAGGATATATTTTCGAAGGTCATCAGTCTTTTTATGTTGCGTTGCCTGGTAAATTCAGGACATTTTTTGGACGTCGATTTATGGTCCGTACTAAGGCAGTGGATACATTTGGTAGCACATGAGGGGGATGAAGTGCTACTAGAGGAGGGAAATTGGTCATGGTCAGAGTCGCCACAATTAAAACACCGTTGTTTACTTTTACATAAACCACGAGTGTGGTCAAAGCGAAGACAGTTGAAGCATTGTGTTACAGGGGCTACATAGGGGGTTACTTGGGTAGGGAGATAGAAGATGTCTACAGTACGGGGAAGAGTAGTCCCCTCGAAGGTTAATAATAGAGTGCCCGTCGGACATAATTGTATTTATTAGTAGTGTTGTCAAGTTCTTTTCTATTAAGGCGGGTATCATTTATTATTTTGAATGGCGAGGAAGCAGCCATAATTACTTCGTCCATAGAGAAATATTTGGGAATCTGACGGATTATTCCTTTGCACGTAACAAAATTGAATAGGATGTAGCATTTAAAACCTTTTTCTATTAATTTATTATTTAGTGTAAAATTGTTTGCATCCTCCATTTTTTTTAAAATCGATTGAAACTCTGTTTTTACCGCTGATTTTTATTTTATACATCGAATCTAATTTAAGTTCGTAAATGTGTTTAGCTATCGAGAAATGGTTAAGTCTACCTGAAATGTTTTCCGATAAGGGAGATTCCACAAATACCGTAAACGGACCAGTGCTATTGTTATTTTTTTTGTACAGTGAGACTGGTTTCATTGGCTGGTTTTTGTTGTTATCAAGAATTTGAGGAGTAGAAGACAAATCACTCTTGTTTGAAAAGTTGGAATTATCACTACGGATCGAAGGATTTTTATCGGTATCTGAAGCAAGGTTTACTCGGATTTTCGCCAATACTTCATGTTCGCTAATATCACTTCGATCACTGCTGATGCCAATACTTCTATCGATATTGTCGATTTCCATATTGTCATTTTTTATTTCATCTTTTCTTTGCGCCTTGGTGAATCTATCGCACTTTCTTAATTTGTACGGGGGGGGGGGGGGGCACCACGATTGCTCAAAAGTTATGTTTACTTTTATTATTAGGGCTAAACTGTGTATATAACTCAAAGAAAGGGATTATTTACAAAAAACTCATAAAAAAACACAATAAACTTACATTGTAGTTTAAGAAAATCAGTGATTTCGTGTTAATCATAACCAACTTATCGTGTTGGTTGACCACATTTATAGGCCACACGGGTTTCGGGATTAAATGAAGGCTCTGTATAAAAGTAAAAGAAATATATTCTGTGCAAATTCTCTTCAGCTTCAAGAAACTTTTATTGATTCAGTTTTAATAAAACCGCTTCTAGCATTGTGAGAGGGAAAATGTCGTAATGCATCAATCATCAATTTATGAAAAGTTCGGTCGATGTAAAAACCTCCAGTTTTGGAGCTGTGCATTCGAAATTCTTACACACTTCGAATTTCCCGCTGCTTTTGTTTCAACTGTTTCCAAGGCACGAGGTGATTGATGGAGCCGGCCTTGACGGCGGACCGGTAGGTCTGTCGGAAACTGTCTCTATGTATGGAGAGTTGCATTGAATACGTTCCAGGATTTTTCTGATCTGTTTTCTTATTTTGTACAGAAAAAAACTGTTAAGCTTTAACTAAATATCTCGCAAGTAAAAATGGCGAAGCCTAATCTTTATTGTTTGTTTTAATCAGCTTATAAACGGGTCCAGTAAAACTTCTTTGTAACCCATACTTTATATGTCTTATGTACGGGCTCGAGCCTATGAGCGAATCAAATCATCGTGTCTAACAGTTCTCAATAACTGAAGTTCAGTCATGTCGGCCATATAATATATATATATATATATATATATATATATATATATATATATATATATATATATATATATTAATATATTTATTAATAATTTAATTATATATATATATATATATATATATATATATATATATTAATCAATTGGATATTCTGGAACGCAGCCAAGGTCAATTTAAGCCAGGACAGTGTTTTTTTTTTTTGAAAGCAGCTCTATTCGTGTTCAATTAAAGTCTATCTTTCTGTGACGGGTATCAACGATTAGGCGGGGGGGAAACGCTTTAGAAAAAGTGCCGTTGACAGGTGCGGAGCCATATCGATTTGTTTTAATGAAATATGATTTTCTGGGAGGTTTTATGTGAGCGCAGTCGTGTTTGTTGTCGGTCGGCGGGCGAACATCAATTTGTACTGTTAAAACTCATAAAGGAATCGAGAGAAAAAAAAATATATAGTAACGTTATCAATTAAGGCGGGGAATCATTAAAGACAATGATGCCGACTTGAAGACAAAAACATTTAAGCCAAAGTCATGAAAAATGATGTACAAAAGATTGATAACTTTTTCTAGAAAATTAATAAAAATCTGTATAAATTTAGAAAGAGTTAAACAATCATTGTATTTAGGAGTTTAATGATATAATTTAGATTTTTAAATTTTACTCTTGCATAGTCTTATTTTAAGGTCATTTATATTGATCGAAACTTTTTTTTTATTTAAAACTTTTGGTACAATCTGTTTCTCTAAATTGTTTACAAGTTAATCATCTGTTACACAAAGACCCGAATAAACCGAAGCTTAGCTCTGTATAAAAGTTAGTAAACATCAGAATTCGTCATGAATAGTTCCAATTTTTTAAATTTTACTCACTCTAAATCCCTAAGTTCGTTAACGTACAGCAATTTCGCATAGACATGCACATTAAAACACAAATAAATCAAATATAATTTGTAACAATAGTTAGTATTTCGCTGATAACAGAGCAGTCAAATATTATGATAATCCCTAAGTTCGGACTTTTCTTCTGTATATTAATTTTGGACAACAACAACTTGTGGACAAGGTAAAGAATATTGAACAGTGAAAGGAAAAATAAGGATGTTTCAAATTCTTCGATCTCTTCTCCAAGGGTAAATTTATTAAAAAAACACAATTCTAATAGTTGTCGAAAGTTCATTCAAAATTTACAGAATTAACGCGTAATTCATATTCTGACTAGGAATGAAGAATAGAAAAAGTAAAGTAAAGTGTTTGGGTTAGAGGCGCATCAGCAACTAGGCTATTTAGCGACTGGACCTACAGCTTAACGTGGGTTCCGAACCACGGTCATCAGCTTCCGGCAAACCCAGGCCAGCACCCCCCTCGGGCTATAAACCCTTGGTTATGTGCCTACCCATAAGTCTATCAAGAAACCTACCGACTGGCGAGTGATCAACGCAGAACACTTCTCAGAAGGCATCCGGCCTTACCCAGCCTTTAACTGGCGTGACTGAGGGGTAATTCGTAGTCGGATTTTACACTCTTGCCTAGAAGCAATCACAAACATTTAGGAAAGATAAACGGACAGAAGAAAGAAAAATAACCATCCGAGCGCTGGAATCGAACCAGCTACCGCTCCAGCGCGGATTCGGCAAAGCAGACGCTTATACCGCCGCACCAACGCGACCGGCTGAAGAATAGAATTATTTCAGGAATGCTGACCATCGGAACCAGTACAATGGTTGGATTCTGTATAAGTGGGAGAATACAGATCATTGGAGAAAAAAAACTTTTTACTTTCCAATGTAAAAAGAAAGCTTCAAAATCTCCATGTAATTATGTTGGTATTATATTTATTATAAATCCCAAACTTACGTCCTCAAAATTTGAGATTTTCCATTCGCTTATACTATTAATTATACTATTAATATCGCTTATACTATTATACTATTAATAATATTAATAATAATATTAATTAATAATTTAATTTTCGACCATACATTTTACCGCCGTATAAAAACGGCTGCATTTAGCAAAAAATTAAGTTTTGTTTCATCAGGACAATGCACCACTTCAAACATCAGTCATCGCAATGGCCAAAATCAATGATTTAAAGATCGAATTATTTCCTCACGCACCCTATTCACCAGATTTAGCCCCCTCGGATTATTTTATGTTTTCAAACTTGAAAAAATGGCTCGGTAGTATACGATTGCCAACAGTGTTGAGGTGGAGTCTGCGATTGATGGCTATTTTGAGGAGATCGACCATTTTCGCTATAAACAAAAAATTGAAGCTCTTGAACATGGAAAAGCTGGGAAAAGTGCTTCGATCTAAAAAGAGGTTAGATATTTTTTCCCAAATTTATTGTTTTACGTCGAGTACTTTTGGAACTAGTCTCGTACAGCAAAAAAGTACTATTGAAGTATTTCCCAGTTTGGCTGGGAGATATTATCTCATCCGGTGTATCGCCAAACTTGTGCTATTTGGATTTTTATCTCGTCCAATTCCTGGACATCACCTGGTTGGGAGCGACTTCACATCTCTTGAGAGAAAATCGAAAAATGACTCAATCACTTTCACATCAAGACCACTAAGTTTTTTTCAGTGTGCGATTGGGCAGTTGCTTGAAAGGTGGTGAAAGTGAGAGAGATTACTTTGAAGATTGAGTTTGAATTAATTTTTTCATAAATAAATATTAAAAGTAGTCAAAAAGGGCTTACAATTATTTTGAAAACCTGATATTACTGATTTGAAAAATTGAAATAAAGTTCTGGGCATTTTAGATAGAACTTATTATAAAAATGCACAAACTTATAGATGATTCTAACAGTTTGTTGATAATAAAATTGACAGTTATAATTTATGAATGATGTATACAATAATAGCTTCTTATTTTATTAGCAATTTTTCAAATTCTATTCATAGCAAGGACAAATTAGTTAGCCTCGATTTTTCCTGGCTTTTCACTCCGGCCTGTGCGAGTTGCATTTTTAACCCGCATCGCATTGTATCATCAGAGTCATTTAAACGATTCACACTCCACCGGTAATAAATTAACTCTGCCGCGTTCGTTCTGCGTAGATTTATACGTAACAATTTGTTTAGTTGTGTTGCTTTCAAAACACCTACGTTCGAAAACTTGAAATATACCGTATTCTTGGGGCAGTGCTAGTTTCTTATTCAACTTGCGTTTTTCATAGTCTATTTAATATAGACACATAGTAATAGGATGGTTTGAAGATACCAGGACCATATCTATAGTAAAATATATCACTTAACTAAAATAGTTCGTGTGATTTTGCTAGGGTGAAATAAAAATATTAGCGTTTTTGCTGTGGCGATAGTTTATGAAGGATACTTCTACAGCTCTTTGGTCCATTCATATGCGAGTTAACGATAATGTGGGATATTTCTAATTCCCCTCAAAGTTTCCAAGTGCTTGTTCTAGGATTTGCAGCCACAACTGCTTCTAAAATGCGCTCATCAAGGGATGGTGGACGTCCTGATGTTCCCCTATCTTCAAGACTCAAGTTTCCCTCTCGAAACCTTTTGAACCAGAACTGGATGAGTTCTTTCCCCTGTACTTCACAGATTTCTCAATCGTCAATTCCTTTGAAGCTCTCCTTTTTAATAATATTGTCCTCAAATTTTCTTAATTTCGCAACTTATTTCAGCCATTTTAAGGTTTTTGTTAAAACCCGTCGACTAAACATTTCGCAGTGGAACCACTTTCATAGTGAAGAAAGGATGTTTATTTGACTGAGCTAAAAGTTGAAATCGAATTAAATCTCTGAGGAGTGAAGTAGAATAATTTATTTATAAACAAAGAAAAAAAACTAATCCTATACTTTTCTTACATTCTAGTTTCATTCTAAAAAGTTTTTAGCTTATAGACTACGGCTTGATCTTATCATGCAGTGTAGATGGCATATATCTAATAACGCCAAAGGTTTGCTTTTCAAATCTATTCACAGAGTCATTCGTAACTAATACGTTATTTGACGAGTTGAAAGAATGGCACTGACTTATAACACACTGGGGTACAAAAAAATATATAACGCTATGAAAATATATTTTATTGGATCAATTAATAATGGATTTTTCACAATATTTTAGAAAAAACAGTTCCTTACAAAAAGGTTTAGAAACCTAAGGGTTCCCAAGAAAAAAATTACAAAGTTATTATAAATTACCAAAGGTCAATACAACAAGAAACTGAATTCCCATGGATCGAAATTGCTAAGATGCGACGGTGCCAATTGCTAAGATAATAAAACAAATTTCTTCTATCGCGAACTTTTTAAAAAACTGTACTCTTCGACGAGCTATATGCAATCTGATGCAACCTTGCCGAAAGATAAGGCACGTTCAACAAGTCCTTAGAAAAAGATAGAAAAACAAATTATTTTAAGTAGATTTTTCTACATAATCTCCTTTTTTCTAACTTTTTTAAGCTGGGTAAAAAGTAAGATTTCGGAAGGTCCTTTCGGTACAGGTGTGCACCCATGCACCCGGGACGATTTTTCTTGATTTATTTACTAAACCGGTGCAATAACGAGTCATAATATTCTCCAGATATTGTTTTTTATTTTTCCAAGTAATTGGTGGAGATGACTCCGCGTGCATCCTAAAAATCTGTAGCCATAACCTTGCTGGCCAATTTCACCATTTTTGCCTTCTTCGGAGCCTGTTCTCCTTCAAAAACCCACTGATTTGATTGTAGATTTGTCTCTGGAATATAGTAGTGTATCCATGTTTTGTCCACATTATATATATATATATATATATATATATATATATATATATATATATATATATATATGCAGAAACTCATCAGGATTACTCCGCGTGCATCCTAAAAATCTGTAGCCATAACCTTGCTGGCCAATTTCACCATTTTTGCCTTCTTCGGAGCCTGTTCGGCTTCAAAAACCCACTGATTTGATTGTAGATTTGTCTCTGGAGTATAGTAGTGTATCCATGTTTTGTCCACATTATATATATATATATATATATATATATATATATATATATATATATATATATATATATATATATATGTATATATATATATCTATATATATATATATATATATATATATATATATATATATATATATATATATATATATATATATATATATATAGATGCAGAAACTCATCAGGATTGCGCCGAAAAACTTCAAAACAGCCTCACAGTTCTTCAACATGACTGTATTTATTCTCCACTCAGACCAACTATCTTGTCTATCTAGTCTATTTTGTGAAATTTTTTCACACCCAATTTTTCGTGCAAAATTTAAAACACTGTACCTTGCGATAAGCCTGTGGCCTCAATTATTTCGGGCACTTTGATTTGTGCATCACTTAACACCATGTCGTGGAAACTTCACATAAAAATGAAATCATGTGATGAATATTACGTCTGATTTCATTATGACATTAAAATTAAGCCCATCACTAGATCAAGTAGAATACCAATTCCCGCTCGGCATAATTCTACGCAACCCGTCTTATGGTGCACTATAAATGGATGCACCCAATACGGACGATAAACAAGCATCCCCATTCCAAGTAAATGTCTATTAAGAATTATTCTCGTCCTACCTAAAAGTAGGACAGTTTCACGGAGAGATATTTTCAGATTGATTTCGTACAACATGAACTGTAAAATTGCGTTCGTCACGCCTTTAGATACTTTTTGAACAACCAACACACCAAACTCGTTTATAACTCTATTCCTCAAACCATTTCATCTATGTCCTTATTCCCTCAACGTTTTTCACGAAAATTTGCTTCTAATAACCTGCTTGTTTCACACTATTAGTCCGTCCTTTATCAAATTCGAATAATTCCATGAAAGGATAAGGAGGAATGTTTGCACTTATATCAGAACCATAAGAATTCTGCTTATATATTTTACAAAACGATAAAAATATTTTTTACGTTCAAATTGCCAAATTTTTACAATGGCACACAGAAACATGAGGGTAAAAAAGAAAAAAGTTTATCAGTTTCGCTTCTACGAACTCCGAAAAAATCTGTTCTTTTCCAACAATAATACAAAGTATCCTAACCTTACATAAAGGCGCCACTAAATCTTCAAAGACCATGAATAAAGCAGACTCCACTTCGAGTTTTTTGATCTAAGTCTTCTGTATACCATCTATGTACCATAGGAACTTAAACAGAATGATTTGTCTCAGAAATAGTGAAGTTAAATTGTTTCTGGAAAATTACATGTAAAGATCAAAGAATGTCTCTCATTTTATAGTTCTTACATCTAAAACTTAATTTATTTGAGAAAATATAGAGTAGTAATCACAGAATTACTGTTTTTAATCAGGAGATCATTCAATCAAAGATTATATAGGCTGAATTATTTCTTGATGATATTAACATGGTTAGCGAGACGCGTGGCGAGAAATTTGTAAAAAAGTACTTTAGTGGTAAATGTCTTTGAGTTTAATTTGAACATAGACCAACAAGGACTATTAATTTTGATTTTTTGCAAAATTTGTATTAGAAATTAATTTAAAAAAAGTATGAATTTATGAATCAATTTGCTAATATAATCAAAGTGAAATTCTTGGGCGTTTCTCTCACGTAGTTAGTTGTCTTAATACTCTTTGATTTCACCGATAAATATTAAACAGTGAACTGTGATAAAAGCGACTGGGGGAACAAGTAAAAAAAAATCGCCCAGTTAATGCTCGAATCTTTTGATGTTAAATTTATGGCCTGTATTTCTTTCGCTGAAACCATCGAACTATCGGCGTGTTACACTAACAAAAACACGTTTTAAATCACCCAACTAAAACACAATATCATATTGAAAGACTAATTATTTTTAATTCTGTTTAAAATATTTTGATTTCGTAGCTGTAGACAATAACAACATAGTCACATTGCTCGCATGTATTAGAAAATGAAGTATAACATAATATTTGTCAGTTTATATTTTTCAAAATAAATAATGATAAATAATATGGAGTGGTTGAAAGTCTGAATGAACTTTGTTCCAACACGCGAACTTACGAGTGGTATATTGGTTGGATGAGAATAAAAAAAACGACAGAACTGTCACCTGACGAGCATAAATCAAATATGTCATCCAATTAGCTTATATTTTTAATTAAATAACGAATTGTGAGTCGGAATGGGTTCTAAAAATTGAGAAAAAAGTAACTGATGTTCGATGAAATTGGAATGTTTTAAAGCCCACCCAAGAAGGATACACTTGTCTCAGTCAAGGAATATGTGTTTCAGGAAAAACCATACGATTTATATTTTAAATAAAAATTTAACAAATCGTGGAAAATCCAGATTTTTTATTAATATAAGTACAAGTATAGTAATAAGAATAAGAATCAGAACCAATCAAAGGCAACAATACCCATGGAAGAAAAAATGCCAGATATCCTAGTAGAGGAAGTAACAAATGCTATAGAATCGATGAAAAACGGCAAGGCTCCAGGGAAGGACAGTGTAACTGTCGAAATGCTAAAAGCTGGTGGTCGAACGTTACATAAAACACTGGCAAAATTATACTCAAAAGGCCTCAAGGAACAAAATGTACCTGACTTATAAAAAAATGCAGAAGTGATCCTTGTACATAAGAAAGGAGCATAGGAACATTTAAAGAACTATCGTCTAATAAGCCTCCTATTAGTAATGTACAAAGTTTTCACTAAGATAATTTCTAAAAGAAAATAAAAAAAACTGAATAACGCACAACCAAGAGAACAAGCAGGATTCAGAAGCGGATTTAGTACAATGGATCACTTTCCTTGAAGAAGTATTCCGTAAATTGGATTGGGAACAGGATAATGTAAAGATTAATGGTGCAAACTTAAACCATCTAAGATTTGCAGATGATATCGTTCTCCTTTCACAAGATCCAGAGGAGCTGCAAAGACACATACAAGAACTGCACAGGGCCGGCGAACCATTTGGTTTGAAAATAAATCTGAAAAAGAGTCAGGTTATGTTCAATAACTTCGCTAAGGACAGAAGAATTTCACTTTTAGGAAGGGATTTGGAGATTGTGGACAGCTTTATATATCTTGGGCAGAGGATTTCAGTGGAGGGGAATACCGCCCGGGAGGTGGAACGGCGTGTTAAATGTGGCTGGCAGGCATTTGACAGGCTCAACATAGTGTTTAAGAGCATACTCCCACTTTGCTTGAAAAAAATAGTCTTCGATCAGTGCGTTCTACCCGTTATGACATACGGAAGTGAAACCTGGATACTCACATTGTAATCAATTCAAATACTTCGGGTAGCACAGAGGGGAATGGAAAGATGTATGCTTGGCATTACAAGACGAGACAGAAAGTCCTGCGCATGGATCAGGAAACAAACGAAAGTCTGTGACATCATTCGAAGTATAAAGCAATTGAAATGGAGATGGGCAGGCCATATAGCGAGGCGATGGTACGATGGGCGATGGAAGGATTATATTTCATTCCTCAGAAGTGATTGATTCTGATTTAAACTTTTAGCTCTAACAGATATTTCTGCTTCTGTATTAAAATAATTCTATTGCTAAATATTCAGACGATGGTTTTTAACAAAATCGTAGAAATGAGTAAAATAATTAGCAGCCGAAGGCAATATAAGACATTATTTTAAAAAGGCTTCAAAACGACTGACTCCTGAGATTTGCGAAGTAAACGGGGAATGTGGACGACTCAACTCTGGTTAAAATAGTTCCGGAACGGCGACATGAGTCTTAAAGATAAGGGAAGGTCAGGCCGTTTACGGTTTCTCGATACCGGCGTTTGCTGTGACTGCAGATCCTAGCTCGAGCACTAGCAAATTTTCAGGGTAATTAGGGGTAATCCCATACTACTATTAACCGGCATAGAAATCGTGTCAAAGCTCATAAACCGAAGGTCATAGGTCAAAGGAAAAACTTCTTGATCCAAAATAATAATTACACGGATCGACATGATGTTTGTAACGTCTTTTTGCGTTTTATTTAGATAGTTATTCAACCATCATTTTACAGAAATGGCCTAGCACGTCCCATTTTCAAGAACCTGTTTCTCCTTTATATCATGAGGTTATTGAAATTATTTATACCTGACTTTGGATTGGACTATGCAGACATTACCATAACGCCGTAGAGGGGGTGTTTCCACAATATTTCTAACATTTAAGGCTCGTTTTATTGTTTTTTATGGTTTAGTTTGTTTCTGTCTCGTTTACAGTACAGTCAAATGTTTAAGTCGATTTTATTTAAAACAGAAAGTTCTAATCGTCAGTTAAGTTGGGTTGTTTTGTGTTTGCTGTGTGCACGTAAATTTAGAGCCGTGGATGCAACGCAAGAAACATGTTATGTCCTCTACTGCTTCTGTGGTGTGGAGAGAACCTACTGACCATGTAAGTAAGCTACTTTTGTATCACTTAAATAGAAAATATTTGAAAAAAGCAAAGGAACAAAATTCAGCATCCGAATTTGCCTTCTGCATTTAGGCCTGTCCTTATACCCAGGAAATACCGGTACCGATTGCGCCTTTAAACCTGGACAATATGTTTCCCGGTGATTCTAATTCTTCATCAGGGTCTGATCCACAACTTCCTGAGAACACCAGTTGTGACCCAACATTTTTAACAATTACCAGTGAACCTCACCTAGCTGAATAAATTAAATGGTTCGGTACGTGATCTGGGATTGTAAAAACAAAAATCGGAAATTCTTGGTTCCAGACTTCAGTAGTGGAACCTGATGAAAATGCTAGTGTTTCACTTTACCGAAAATGTAACATTTTCAAGTTTCTATAAAATGGAAGGATCACTATGTGTCTGTTGTGATATTGATGGTTTCATGAATGAGCGTAATATGGGACATGTACCTTCCGAGTTGCGTATTTTCAACAACAATGAAAGAAACCTATGACAACTTATCAACCATACTAAATCGCATTAAATATGAACAGCATCAATGGGATATTTGTGGGGATTTAAAAGTGCTGGTATATTGCTAGGGCTTCAAGAGGGTTTTACAAAGTAAATGACTAAAGGGCTAATGATTATGTCTATGATATATATGGCTATGTCTATGATTAAGATTATGAGGCTAAAGATTAGCCTCATAGGACTTCTTTTGAACCTGGTGCTTCAAACATAAAATATACCCCCCTTGTTTACACAGGTTAACCCAGGTAACCAAAGACGCTTCTTCCACCTCTCCATATTAAGTTTGGACTAATGAAAAACTTTGTCAAAGCCATGGACGAAGTGCCTAAAAGAAATATTTCCTCAAGTAGGTGATGCAAAACTAAAAGAAGGCATATTTATTGGACCTCAAATACGGCAGCTTCTAGGTGATTTCCGTATTCAAGAAAAATTAAATGAAAATTAATTGGCAGCTTGGAAGTACTTTGTAAGTGTGGTGAAAGAATGTTTTAGCAACCACAAAAATGAAAACTACAAAATCCTCAAAAGTGAATCCGTGAGAGCCTATGACATACTAGGGCGTCGCATGTCCTTAAAATGCAATTTTTACACTCTCATTTGGACTTTTTTCCGGAAAATTTGGGTGCAATAAGCAACGAATAAGCAGAGAGGATGAGAGGGATGCAATAAAATTGATGAACGGAATTGAAATTAAAAACCTAGAAATTGGAGAGTCGTATAAGTATTTAGGTTTTCAGCAGACCTTGGGCATTAAAACCAATGAGATGAAGAAAAAAGTTCAATCAGATCTCAGATGCCGAGTAAGAAAAATATTAAAGCCTCGTTTAATTGTAAAATATGGGCTATCAACACGTGGGTAATACCCACAGTAATATATACATTTGGAATTCTCAAATAGTCCGCACCTGGGGGGGTTAGCCAAAGTACTAAAACATATTACAATTATCAGCCAGAGTCAATTCAAAAAAACATTAATGATAAAATCTATTGGGATACAGCCATGACAACGGATAGGACCGTTGCTAACAATAGGCGAGATATCTTAATAATATATAAGAAAAGAAAACTAGCATTTATATTGGACGTTACCATACCAGTCGACGACAATATCAGAGTCATTTACGTTCACAAGGTAACTAAATATCAGAAGTTACCAAATGAAAGACATCTATAGACTTTTCATAGACCATTCATTATATCAACCACAGGACTTATTGAGAGGAGACTCCAACAAAATTTAGAGAGGATCGGACTTCCTAACTAATTAACAGCCGTTATGCAGAAGGATGTTATACTGGGAACATGCCATATTACCAGGCGGTACTTGTTGCGTGAATTATAACCCTGGCAGAAGTTGTCTGATTATACAAGTAAAGCGGAAAACCCCAAAATCGGTGAAAAAAAATTCTAATTGTATTTATTATAATTATAATTATTCGATTAGATATAAAAATCTTAAATATCTATAAAACAAATCAGCCTATAATAAATCTTTTGAAGAACTTTATATTAGTGTGGAGAACTAAAATTCAACTTAGGGAGGGTGACCATAATATAACAACTGCAGAAATTCCAATTAGATGAGGTATTTTTCAAGTAGATTGGCTCAGGTCTCTTTGGTTCTGTATCGCCATGAACCCACTCTCAAACCGGCTGAACTCCACCAAATATGGTTTTGGCTTGAAAAACATTGGTGAACCTATGCGGCTAAACCATTTGCTCTACATGGACGATCTGAAATTTTATACCTCATCGTACAGTCACCTACAACAAATGTTAAAAATAGTGGAAGAATTCTGCAGTGATATACGAATGCAATTTGGACTGGAGAAGTGTCGCATAATAAACATCAATAGAGGAAAACTGCCGAACACAGAACGGACAAAAGATCGAGACAATGAGTGCTGTAGATACATACTAGTATCTAGGTATGAAGCACTCACGCCGAATTGATCACGGCTTAATGAAAGAAGAGCTTACCTGTCAATTTGTCAAAAGAGTGAGACAAGTGTTGAGGACAGACTTAAATAGCAGAAACATATCTAAGACTACTAACACTTATGCATGTTCGGTGCTAAACTACTCGTTCAGGATAGTTAACTGGAGTGCAAACGACATTCAAAATTTACAACGTAAGATCAGGACTCTGCTTACAAAGTCGCAGAAACATCACTCTAGACGTGCAATGGCACGCACAACATTGTCGCGACAAAAAGGCGGTAGGGGATTAGTGGATATTGGCAACAAGACCAACAAACAGGAAATCTGCGGAAATATTTCTTGAAGCAGGAGGAAACGTCTTCTACATAAAGCTGTATGCCAGACTGATAGATCAACACCACTGCGATTAAACGAAGATCAAGTTCCAAGTCTATGTAAAAACAGAACTTGAGAAATTACAATCACGGAGAGAAAAACCTCTGCATGGGAGACATTTGAGGTCACCCAGGAACAAGTCGACATATTAGCGTCTAACTACTGACTGACTGCTGGACATAGGGTTTCCTACTGGCAATACAAGACCTAGTTCTACTTGCCAGAAATTACCTCAAGTACATAGTTCGAGACGGAAATGTGGTGGATGATCGATGTAAATATGGGTGCCGGGTCTACGAGACAATCCAACATATAATAGGAAGCATTGATCATAGTAAGCTGTGAAGCATTTGCAACAACGGAATATAAAGAAAGCCACGACGCAGTGGCGAAAATCATTCATTAAGAATCAGAAAGAGTCCCATACTACAATTACAATCCGCAACATGTTCTGGATAACAACAGTTACAAAATGTATTGGGACCGAATAGTGCTTACCGAGCAGAAATTAAATAACAAATTTAACAACTAATAGGGAACATTTTTAACAACTTTAGGCTAAATCAAATTATAATTATAATTATAGCGATATCTTATAAACTTAGATTTGCTATGTCAGACAACAAAATATAATAACATTCGCTTATTACCCTTGGATAGATTTCAAATATATAAGAGATAAAAAAAAAGTATGATTCGTTAGATGGCGTGCAACAAAGTTTCATCCTTAAGTATTACAGGATTGTTTATTAAAGACACCACAATCTTAAAGTATCAAAGGCATTAATGTTTTGAGATTATATTGAGAAATAGAATTGTCTTTGAAATCCCAGCTGTTTCCCTGTTTTTTATAGAGGATAACACTGGGGAACAATCTGAAAAATAATTTCTGTTGAGTTCGATATTTAAGCTGTTTTATACGTAAATTGACATGCTAATTCCAAAACTTTATTTAGTTTTTTTCTATCACGTCAAGTTTTTTTCTCTACAGTTGTTGCGCATCCGACTAAGCTTGGCGAATCACAGAAGTCACTACTGCTCTCCTACCGGCGAACCTTCTTCGACCTAGGAGTGGGAGCGTGAGTGACGTTGCATCATCGAAAACTAATTCGGTCAGTTACGCATGAGATGCTAAAGTACGAGGGTCTGTATCGCTCTGATATAGTGAAGTCAAAGTATACATACACAACTACAGATTTTCGTTATGTCTGCCTCTGGTAGTTCTCGTCGTAAATGCTTAAACAGCCCTGATTCATTTTGTTATATATGTGGCAGTTTTACCATCCCTATTCAACGGACTAATATTAGTACATTTGTCAGGCAAGCCTATTTTGCATATTTTAAAGTGAAAATAGGTGACCAAGATAAATCATGGGTCCCTCATAAAGTGTGCAAGCAGTGTGTAGAGAGTTTACGAATGTGGACGAAGAGAACACGTAATAAACTTTCGTTTGGTATACTAATGGTTTGCCGAGAGCCCAAAGATCACTTAAGTGATTGCTACTTTTGCATAGTGAAAACATCAGGATTCAACAAAAAAAATAAACATAAAATTGAGTACCCTAGTTGACCGAACAATGAGTGAACTTGAAAGGAATGCTTGGTTGGCTTTTAAAAATATTTTTAAAGACTTTCTTGGTAATACACGAGCCCCGAATTACATCGAAATTGTTCAACAACTCTTGGAGAGCTTTAAAAAGCTTGGTTGCAACATGAGTATCAAACTGCATTTCTTACATAGCCATCTTGCTAAATTCCCAGAAAATCTTGGTGCTGTTAGTGATGAACAGGGCAAGCGATTCCACCAAGATCTAAAGGCTATGGAAGCGTATGATGGCTGACTACTGTTGGAGCATCAAGCGAGAATGTCCACAAACTGAACACTCCAGGAAAAGCTACAAGAAGAAATTTTTACCATAATATCTTTTATTTATTTTTTGTACAAACACAATTTAACTTTTAATAATATGTTAAACTATGTATGAATAAAATATTCTAATCTATTTGGTAAGATCTTACCTTATTTCCTTTCGTATGTACACTTTTAACGTAAAATGAGGGGAATGCTGTAGCTTAAGAACTTGACGTGTTAGAGAAAAACTGTGAATATTTTTGAATTCAGAGATGAAAAATTAGTCAAAAACAAGTCACTGATCTAAGTCAACAAAATTGCTGTTCCCCAGTGTAATCTATTAACGCACTTTAACTTATTTCATTATAACAGCCAAAACTATTACTTGCATAAATTTGGATTTACTTGATACAAAAATATTGACTAATATGTGTTCTTTTAGCGTACATTCACTGTCGATATATCCAAAACAGGACTGAACGTTCTCGTTCCCTCTCTCTATCTCCCGCTCCCTCGTTCTCACTCTCTCAAAGAAAATTTATGGTCTCCGGGGTCACAAGCCATTGCTCTTTCCCGGTTTATTATCCGCCGTCGGCGGCTGATTCTGGGGTTCATGTTTGATTGTCCAACAAAATATATACACCTGTTGACTCTGCTATGAAATCGAGACATTTTCATGTTACCCTTAGGGAAAATTGATTTCTAAACCGTTGATTGTCTCTGTTAAACACATGTTTTCGTTTAGAAGGGATGGTTTCCGGGTAGATTATTCGAGAGTTCTTGAATTTTAAGTCCCACCGTAGAAAATTGCACAATTGCGTCGGGCAAAAATCAACAAAAGAAAACGGAAACCAGAAAAGGAAGAGTGCAGTGACAGTTTATGAAGCACCCCCGATGAGTATTTGCGAAATGTTCTAAACCCAATTTGCATTTCAAGGACATCTGGTTATTCTCATGCTGAGATTGAAACATGTGTTTTACACCCTCTGCCCCGAATTTAACTGGTATTGTTCACAAATAAAAATAGGTAAAGAACTATTGATAAAAGTCGTTTTGTTTTGTAGAAATATTCTTCCTCATCAGAAATACAACGATTTACTTTTTAAGAGGTGCTGATTGGAATAGCGTTCAAATTACTCATCGTTGTCCATTCGACTTCTAGATTTGAAGCAATACAGTTTCCTTTAATCGTTTTATCGTCAGATGCAGTTAACGGAACTTACCAAAAAAGGGAATGCGAAGAATATTATCTAGACTATTTCAAGTTCCGTTTCCATGAATCGGACTGCAGATTTTTGAGTTAAGTTAAAGTTATTTTCTATAAACATCGATTCTATTGATCAGTATGAACGTTAATCCTCGTTCACATCTCTTCTGCCTTCTCTGAATCGTCGATAGCACTTGAAGCATTTATGATCGTGAACGGTTTTAGCACAGAACTTATATTGATTGTTTGTTCTTTAGTTATTTTTTCGACCAAGGTATTCAAATTACACAAGTTAATAAATTTAAACTTTTTTTATGTAACATTGATAAAAATAGGTGTTTATGAAGTATTTTGTAGTCCAAAATCCGAAAATGATAAGGTACTTATTGTAACACGTACAGCTTTTTTGCTACAGGAGATCGATGGTGGGGAGAAAAAAGGAGATGACGCATTTTTGCAATCTAATATTTATTTAATATAAACATGTTAAAATGTGCATATATGCAAAGACATTATTTTAAGAGTTCATCGATGAGGTTTTTATAGTTCTCATCTTTCTTGTTGCTCAGAAATCCTTTTACTACACCCACAAAACACTTCCAAGATGCCAATTCCTTTTCATTTATTATATATTATATTATATTTAAGTTTCCTTATTTGAAGTCTAATAAGTATGTCTTCTTTTGCATCACTTAATTGAGGACATGTTTCTTTTAGGTACTTGGAACCATTACCTTTTTTGTCGATAGTGTTGACAAAGTTTTTCATTAATCCAAGCTTAATATGCAGATACAGAAGAAGCACTTTTTTGGATTAACTAGGGGGATATATTTTAAGTTTGAAGTACCAGATTCAAAAAATTCAACTTTTATGAAGCCAACCTTTCATGCTGTAATGTAGTTTTAATGCCTTACTGTCCTACTGTAGTAGAATACTGTAAAAATACCAGCTCTATGGTCTCTTCTATGGAACGTGCCAGGAAGGGGTCCCTCCTAGGGCGTGGTCTTCTCTATAGAATGTGTTAGGCCATTTTTGTGAAAAGGTGTTCTAATAACTACCTAAATGGTAAATGCGAAAAGGGCATTCTCATCAATTTTACAAACAACAAGTCGGCCTGTATTATTGTCAAGTAATTGTTTTGTATCTTGGCTTCCTGTGAATAAAATATCGTAAAATGTGTACAGATTATTAAGGACGATCGACACTTGGTAAAATTAATGTCCCATCAGTAGATGACCATCCTATATTCATTTAAATAAAGCATTTTTGTTATTTTTGGGACAGATAGTGTGTTATTTTGGACATGTTTCAAGTTAGATTTTACTTATAATTACTAATATTTGCAGCTAATTAGAAAAACTTTGGGCAATTTAAAATGCGAGTTGTGATCGCTTTCTTGTTTTAAATTTTAAAAGTTTCGAGATTGTCCAATTTCATTATTATTACATTGCCAAGAGGTAATAATATTAATGCATGTGATAATTTATAGATACTTCTAAGGATTTAACACTAGCATTTTTGTTTCCACTGGACATTGAAGTACAAGGATATGAGATAATCTTATTTGAAAGCTTTAAATATAGCAGCGATGATAGTTAATAGTCACATAGTTATTCATCTTCTTCTTCATATATACGCATTAACAGCTATAGATAAGTAGTTCAAATGTTTAGGTTCAACATCCTATCCATCGTTTGGGATAGAGGCCGAGTAGACTTTTATCCTCTGATTTGGATATTTTTGCTTTTTTAGCCAATCTTGAGTCGTCAATTGTCTCCATATGTTTGTTCCAGTATTTTGTTCTTTTTTTTAATCCATTTTACTGGCTTTATAGCTATTATCAGTTGGGTTCGAGTTGAATCTAGATAAATGTCTAAAAGAGACGGTCAGAACCAATAGCCAATAGCTCGGACGGCGCTTACTTGCTGACATTATGATATTGACTGAAGGAACGCACATATGAGAGAACATTCTCTATATTTATTAATATGTATCTGCACAGGCGCAGTATGTAATTATTTGAGCATACAGCACGCAGGGCGTTGGGCCACGACGGTTCGCGTAATCTAGGCTGCTGCGAACATCCACTATGTATAGGATGTCGGACTATAGGATGTCTCGAGCTTGACTAATGATCGCTATAAAGCCATAACCAGTCTCTAGAGCCTTCGGTCGAAGAAACGGGTAGAGCACCCACTTGAAGTATAGCAGTCCATTTGAAAAGTTGGATAGACGTGAAACTGAAACCACTCTCCCAAGTTTTGCATCTGAGAATTATGCTGTCTTCCATTTCTTTATCTCGGAGAAGAGCAATTACTTCTCCTTCCGTGGGTTTTTTCCTGCATGATTTACACCTTGGACCGTATTACGTGGCTTTCGTTCCTTCGTTGGATGGTCATTAGAATATATCGGTGTTTATTCACTCTTTTCACGACCTCCATATTTGTTATTTTATCCCCCCATAGAATCATAGGTATCTTTCTCTATACTCGAATCGTTTTATCAGGAGATGATTTAATCGCATTCTAAACCTAAACTATGTTCTACCTACGAAGCGTGTGAACTACTTAATGAAGCGTGTAAAAAAAGATACAAGAAAAAATAAAAAAAAAGGCGAAAAATGAGAACAAAAGAAGAGAAAAAAATGAACCATTTCTCACCTTTACATTAATAACTGAAAAAGTAGACTGAACGGAATAGGTCCCTTTTCCCGGCTTATTATTTTCTTGCAATTTTCTATTTGAATGCTTTCATATGCATCCAAAGCCCTATTATCGTCTACACTTTTTACAGTCTTAAATTACTAATATCTATATTGTGGTCATGTTCAACTGCATGCTTAGCAACACAAGATTTTTCATTTCTCCCATATCTAATGTGGGCAATGTGTTCTTTATAACTCATTAATATTTTTTTTGTTTGCCCTATGTACTTTCGATCATAATCTTGACAACTAATTTCATAAATTCTCGAATTTCCATGTTGATCTAGTTTATCCTTTCGATTACCCAGGATTTCTCTTAATATATTATATGGTTTGTACACAACCTTAATATCCACTTTTTCAAAATTTTGTCTAGCCCTCGTGTTAATTGGGTATCAAATGGTATTACCATGAATTTATTTTTGTTCTGATCCTTTTGAAAAGTCGAAGATTCGTTTAATAATTTTCTAAACTTAAGTTTTCTAATTAATTTATCTGCAATGTTCTTATTATAACCGTTCACTTCGAATACCTCCCTAATTAATTTTAATTCTGTGTGATAATTATCTTTGTTTAAAGGAAAATTGGTTAATCTATTTACCATCAAATTTAAAATAGCCATCTTATTTTGAAAGCTATGGTTGGAATCGTTAGAAATGTATCTCGAAGTGTTAGTGTTTTTTCTAACTCTCTTTCCATCTATATCGCAACTCTATATCGCAACCTCCATATCGCAAGGACCTATACATATATATATATATATATATATATATATATATATATATATATATATATATATATATATATATATATATATATATATATATGTATATATATATATATATATATATATATATATATATATATATATATATATATATATATATATATATAACCGAACCAAATACTATTTTCAATTTCAACCCAGTAGAAAACGGAGGTTGATTAATGATACAATCGACGGGGCAAAAGGTTTAATTATGGGGTTTTAGAAAGATGACGCAAGTACAGGAGAAAACCATCTGCCGATAAATAAAAAGCTCGCGTCGTGGATCGAGCTCTCGCCACCCTCCCGGCATCTCGAATTATTGTGGGATTTAACGACTGCTTATTGGGGTTATTTAATTATTAGCCCCTCTCGAAAGTGATTTCGGTGAGGGTGGCTAATTGCGAAATAAGTTGGAAGTTATTGAGGTTATGTTTTTGCCGGGAATAATCAATTGGTTATGTTTATTATTATCCTTCTTCCGTTTTATTAAAATCAGGTTTAATCCGATCTAGCAAAAGCTACGGACTGTCCCACAAGCGAAGCAAACACCTACGTCTAAATAAAATAATAGATTAAACTTCTTTTTTAACTTAGTATTTTTTAAATATAACTATCCGACAAACTTTAATTACTGAAACTCTAATTTTTCGTCTTTACCAATGGTAGGAGTATATTTTTTTTTATTTTATTAGGCATAAGATATTCTATCGAAATGTTTTGATGATCTTAATCACCTGCTCTTCTTTATTCAAAATAGGAGGGTAGTTTAACAAATTATGTTAAGTAGATTTTTTTATTTTTCAACATAAACGACGATTTTTCTTGATTTATTCGCCCTACCGGTGCAATAGCGACACATAATACACTCCCGTTATTGGCCTTTTTCCAATTAATCGGTGTAGATGATTCGGCGTGCATTCCAAAAAACTATAGCCATAACCTTGCCGGCCGATTTCACCGTCTTCGTCCTCTTCAGAGCCCGTTCGCCTTCAAAAACCCAATGTTTTGATTGTTCTTTTATCTCTGGAGTGTAGTAGTGTATCCATGTTTTGTCCATAGTTATATATATTAGGTCCCATTCCCACTATAAGTTCTCATAAACATCCTACTACTTCACAAGGACGGCTAATTACTTGAAATGGACAAGGATTCTGAGTTCCAACATATAGTTCTAGATTAGCAGATAATACATTTTAGCATCAACATTTTCACTCTATATCTATTTAGTTTAGAAGATATGTACTGTCTAAATCGACAGTTTCCTCTACATGCCTCGAGTTTTTCTTCATTAGTTTCTGACAACGAATAAGGCTGCTTACAATTAGATACAAAACAATATCAATTGTTTGTCTTTCCTCACGACCGTCCTTATCATCAAAACGAACATGTGCTAGCAAAAAACGAAACGTAGAAACCTAAAAACCTAAAAAGCTTAGGTAAGTCGGTAGCTGCGATATACAATAATCCAAGTAATGCTTTTATCTCTGGAATATTAGTCGCTTTACAATTTCGTTCTCGGGTACAGTTTTCTTTACTTTTTTCAATAAATTCGTTCGTATTTTCAATTATTTCGTATTTTTAAATAACTATTTTTCGTATTAAAAATAGTTCCCAAATAGCAACTGGATCTTTGATAGCTCTGTAGTTAGTTTTTACGCCTGGAAGATGTTTGATAATGTTAATAGATCTTGTTCTAACGTTGCTTTTCTGTATAACATGTTTTTCCCATTAAGTTTTACCATTTCTTCCCAGTAGATATGGCCTCTATGGTATATCGGTATCTGTGTTGCTTTCCACCTCCTATTCGCTTTCACCATCTTTTCTGGTTTATAGTACATCTTCATCCTCTTCAGCTTCATCATCAAATTCAGGTAAAACTTCTTTCATTAATGTTAACAATCGTTGCTGTTCCCGTTCGTAAGCCAGTACAAAGAAAGAACAAAACAAGACACAGACCCAAAATCTTCAACAAAAATGAACCTGTATACACAAAGTCTTGCTAATCGTTTTAGTAACGTCGGAGTCTGAGACCGTAAACGAAAAATATAAGCGCACTATTTAAGATATTCGCACTATAACTGATGCGAGTAGGTACATGGACGCACGCAGCTTCAGTTGGTCCTCCACCATTTTTATTTGAACTTTTTGGTCAGGTCGATTCTTGAGACTGCACGCCACTAAAGAAAGGCTAAAAATTATAGACCTAGTTTAAACTGCCTCGACAAGGGAGTCTAGGCAGTTCAAACTCATACTGAATATGCATCAGATATTCGCGTATTTCCTTTCCGATGGGGAAGCCAACAATGTGGCTAGATAGAATGCTAGGCCACCAGTTTTATTACTTTATTTATACACCTCGTAGACCTTACTTCAATTAAAATATGATTACATTTACGAGATGTTTGAACAAATGGATAAACCGGTACGCACGAATAAAATATATATGTGTATGTAAGTGAAAGTGTTGCAAATGTAACGACGACAAGAATTAAAAGAAAAAGACCGTTTGCAACGCCACAATTGCTCTGGTTGGCTTATTAAACGGCAAATAAGACATTTATTATTTTCAAGAAACTATATTTACTGGTGAAGCTCCACTAGGAACTGATTGTTAATGAGTTAATTTATCGTATCTAGGATGATGAAAACCGTGGTTTGAATATTGAAAAGTCTCTATATCCACAAAAAGTCAGATATACTTCAGGGAATGTGATGCTGGAAATGGGAATGATTGCTGAGTGACACCAACAAATCTTGATCGACTTTTTAAGGCCATTGCATCATAATGATGACTGTCATAAATTTATTCCAGAAAGATGGTGCCACATTTCATATAACTCAAGAACACGTTCAGCTCTTCATTCGCCGTCAAGAAACCCAAACACGAAGAACAATAGAGGATCATGAACCAAATATACCAAAGGTCCTGCTACCATACGTAAAAGGAATCACAGATACGATAGACAGACAACTAAGGAAAGATAAGATCAGAACAGCCTACGAGCCACTCAAAACTGTTGCAAACATCCTAAAAAACCCCAAGGACAAAGTTAGACTGGAAAATCATGGGGTGTATAGTATACCTTGTTCCCACTGCAAAAGAGCATACATAGGACAAACAAACAGACGAATATCGGCCAGAATACAAGAACTTAAAAACGACTTAAAAAACAAACAAACCACTTCCGCTTTGTTCCAGCACCATCTACATACAGGACATAAAATCTATTTTGAAGGAGCCACAGAAATAGCGAATATTGAAAACTACAAGGTCCGAATAATCAGAGAAGCCCTTGAACTCGAAGAAAGATATGAGCTGAATACGCGAAACGACGCTTGCAACATTCCAAAAGTATGGAAATCCCTTCTGAAAAAAGAAAAAACGTGGCAACGTGGCCGCGAGGTAGAAAATCAATAAACGGACGCCCGCCATCGTTGTCGAGCGCCGCAAATGCTCCCGAACTACCCCGATATAATCTGCGCAGTCGCTTTTGAGGCTGGCCGGCTATAAAAGCGAACACAACGACCCGTGCACGTCAGTTGGACTCTTTAGTCGAAGTAGACAACACTTGAAAATACCAAATGAGATTTTGGCGAAACGTCGTCACCCGGAATGATTTTGAAACATATATGTATATATATATATATATATATATATATATATATATATATATATATATATATATATATATATATATATATATATATATATATATATTCATCATCTCTTTAATGGATATACGATCACGGTTAAATACCACAACCCACTTATTTACCATTGAATGTGAGGGAGGAGAATCATTTAAAGTGAAATTTAACTCTTTTTATATAACTGTCGGTGTTAAACCTCTTAAATCAAAATACTTTTTAACATCTTGAACTGTAGTTTTATCTATTTTTCAGAATGGTTCCGATTTACCTGATCACCATAAACATTCGTGCCAGAAACTTTGTAGCACGCCATCTAGGGAATCACAATTAACAAATATTTTAGTAGTTTGGTTTGGCATAAGTATGTGCGATCTCTGTGTCAGGCTGTAAACTTTTCGAACGACCCCCTTAAATGAATAATGTATTATTATATTATTATATTATATATATATATATATATATATATATATATATATATATATATATATATATATATATATATATATATATATATATATATATATATATATATATATTATCACTTATATATATTTCACATATTTCACTTCCATAGCGACTTTAAAAATTATTTTACAGCATTATAATGAAATCACGCCTATTTATTATATCCTATGATATGCAAGTTAGTGGATTGTTTTATCACAATTACGATTTGACTAGTGGATTTTCTAATGGAAGACTGTATATATTTAATTTTTATATTTAATTTAATGTCACATAAAAATGAAACAATTTTTTCATTTTTTTTTATTGTTAGTGTTGTTTACTGCGAATTTGTTATGATGGTCCTTTAAATAGTGAAGTTTTGACAAGGATATACAATAAACACGAGCGAGTTTATTTTAGGAAAGTTAACTAACCCCATTTGTATGTTATAACTTTATCCGAAAAATAAAAAACAATTCTGACAAATTATGGCTCAAGTTCAACATTATAACATCATTAACCGTTGCTGCGATGATTAATGTCTTGTCTCTAAAAGTTTTGCACGTAGAAATGTTGTTGAAAACGTGGTGGGTCATTAGTTCTCTCGTTTTCATTCTGAAATTATATTAAACACTTATCAGAAGATATTTAAGATGATATTTTGATTTGGTTCATCATCATGTTAAGGTCACGTGGCAAAATGTGGAATGATTCATATTTATTTAAGTTAAACTACATTTTTTTATAATTATTTATTCACGTTCTCTCTAACTCTCTCAGTTGAGTACGAGAGTTGCTATATATGTATCCGGAATTGCCAATAATGGCGTTGCTAGGCACCATATGACATATACATCGTAAATATAAACATTGTTGCCTGTATACCTACTCATAACGATTGGATTATCTCAACAGTGCAATGATCAACTCTCTTCGACTATTCGCGATGAACCACTGAATATCATTGGTTTAGTGAATTCGATCGTAGTCGTCGTTCGCTCACGGACAAATTTAAAGAAGGTCGTCTATAATCGGTTCTGGTGCTAGAAATTATCGATACTGTGCGAGAACTGATAAAGCAAGATCGTCATGTGACATACTGTGAGATTGAGGCATCCCTTGGAAATAGTATGATAAGCATACACAAGATTTCTACGCGTTGGATTCATCATAATTTGACAATCGCTCAAGAAAAGGTTCGTGTTGATAGGTGCAAAGAAATTGTCAAAATATACAAACGTGATACGTCAAAAGCCACGTATAACATATACACATGTATGGGTCTTTCAAAATGAGTCAAACTCAAGAAAAGTTGTTCGCGCAATAAGCACTTCGAAGCAAATGGTCGCCTGTTTATTTGGGATAAATGGGCATGCGGCTACAGTGCCACTAGATAATCATAGAACAATCAATTCTGAATGGCATACAACCATTTGTTTGCCAGAAGTCTTTGAAGAAATAAGAAAAAGCAATCAGCGACGCAAGGTTATACTTCGCCATTACAACGCGAGCTTCCACACCGGACCGAACAACTCAATGTTTGACCAGACTATTCTTCGAATTATTGGGTCATCCACCGTACAGTCCTGATTTGGCACCCACTGATTTCTTTTTGTTTCAATCCGTGAAGAATAACCTACGTGGTCAACCATTTTCGACGCCAGAAGAAGCGGTTGATGCGTTCAAAATGCATGTTTTGGACGTACCTTAATCGGAATGGAAAAACTGCTATGAAAATTGGTTCAAGATTATGCAAAAGTGTATCGACAATCTCGGAGAATATTTTGAAAATCTATAAAACCATTTTCAATGATAAATATTTGTTTTTAATTACTATTTCTGATACATAAACAGCAACTTTAGTATTTGTAGTTCTTTGAGGCATTTTGAGTACAATTTTGCCAGTATTCTTTGCAAAGTTTGACTACCAGCTTTCAGCATATCTATCGTTACCCTGCCCTTGCCTGGCTCCTTACCATTCTTCGTCGATATAGCAGTTACTTCACCCACTAGGATATCCTGCATTTGCTTTTCTGTGGATATTGCTGTCTGTGAATGGTTCTGATCTTCATATATCTTTGAATAAAGTCTTCTAATAGCCTCTAATATTTCCGTACGCGCCTTTTACACTGTGTCATCCTCACGCTTTAAGGTTTTCTGTTTTCTTCCAGGGTTTTTTGCATTATATATATATATATATATATATATATATATATATATATATATATATATATATATATATATATGTGGCTGCAAAGAAAATGGTTTCTCTCAAAGATAATGCGCTCGCGCATACGTCTCAGGTTGTTAATGTAGAACACAATTACCTGCACTACTCAGTGTTTCCACATGCGCCGTATTCATCGGATTTAGTTACCAGAGGTTACTTCCTCTTCTAAAACTTGATATATATATATATATATATATATATATATATATATATATATATATATATATATATATATATATATATATATATATATATATATATATATATATATATATATATATATATATATATATATATATCTTTTACGGCCCCGCAATCCCATTTAGGAGTAGAAGTTTATGAACTCTCCTCCTTAGCGAACATCTACGATACTTGAAGAACTTTCCCGCCAAATTTCAAGTCTGTAGGACTTAAATTTCAAAAACGGGCGTATCTTTTACGCTCCCCAAGCCCACTTAGGAGTTAATTTTTAAAAATCTTCTTCCTTAACGAATATCTTCGACGCATGAGGAATATTTCTATCAAGTTTTAAGTTTATGGGTATTTCAGAATTTGCGAAAAGTGAGTGATACTTAAATACGTATCGATGTAAACCGTTGCCGGAATTTCATAGCCTTATAAAAAGTATCCTATGTTCAATTCCACGACATTTCGACTTATTTATCAAATATCATTAAAATCTTTTCATCTGTTCAAGCGTGATTGAACGATAAAAATCCAAACTCCAAAACAAAAACTATATATATTTTTATCTAATATATATATATATATATATATATATATATATATATATATATATATATATATATATATATATATATATATATACATATACAAACTTACTTTCACATTTTTGTAATAATCAGTATAACCATTATTTTCATATTCAATCCCTTTAACGAAAAAGAGGAACCATTTATTAGAAAAAATTCTTACTTATCAGATTGTTAATAAACATTACATTAACTATACATTGTAGTACAATTGCAGATTGTAGTATCCAGAGACTGAAAAACAATTTGAAGTTTTTATAAACAAAAGGTTGGAATAAATAAAAATATAAAGTTGAACAAATTTTAGACTAAAACTATTAAAACAACTATCAGCTATGGGTTAAATAATAACCAAAAAACACATCGATCAACGATCATATGCATAGTAAATATTATTCTTTAAGAATAGAATCAACATTATTTTATGTTACTTTTCCTGGAAGGTATAAATATAATTCTCAAACTCTTTTTTTTGCTTATTTCCAAAACTTTATTAAGGTATCTCTAATTTTATATGTTCTTCGGGGATTAAACCTTACCATATTTTCCTCTTTAAACAAATTGAACTTAGTGGAACTGTACTCACCTGAAAAAGAAAAGAAACATATATTAAAAACATTATAATATATATTTACTTAAATATTCGTAGAAAAATAGTAAGACATAATATCACTTTTGTATAAGGAGATAACCTCTGCGATCCCGGAACTTTGATAAAACATAAAAACAGTTTTTTTTCATAGAAATTTTGGAACAATTTTAATAGGTCTTATGTAAGCTGTTATTTTCTATGTCATTTTGTTAATCACAACAGTATTTTAATCGGAATTGAAACATACAAGGGAACAAAAGCCACAACGCTTTTATTATTATTTCCATACTATTAATAGACTACTGTGTATTTTCACGGTTCTTCTCTTCGACTCGAACAGGCATCGCAGTGAATATTTTGAATGTGAGACTGACTTTTAAGAGGAGTACGATATATTGAATGTATTTATCTGGAATTGCTAGTTGTTTTTAATGTAATTGTTTGTTTTTGACTATTTTTTTTACTCACCCTTACCTTTCTTTTCTGGTAATCGGGATTTACAAATATTCTATAGAACAAAATAGTACCATAATATATATATTTGAATTAAAATGAAAATACATTTACTATATAGCATATTTTGAACACAAGAAATTATATAAAGGGTTTTCCCATAACAGTGCTAGAACTTTAAAAGGAGGTACAATGATGACTACAAGAGATAATCTGGAAATTTTTCTTTTACCTTGAAGAAAAAATAATGGCATTATGTTTTCAGAATAACGTCATTCAAATATGATCTTCGGCTTCGTCTGACGGAATGCAATCTACAGACCCAAGTTTCGATTACTCTTTCATGCATATGCATATATAAATTTTCAATGGTGGTTTCAATTTCAATTTATTTCTGTAAAACGGAGATTTAATATAACCCCACAAAAAATAATCCAAGAGCGTTAGATCGCATGATTTTTGGTGATTGTTGACATTACCATTTCGCGAAATAACGCGCCCTGGAAACTTTTGTTGCAATAAATCAATTGTTCAACGAGATATGTGGCAAGTCTTGTTTAAAGAAAACATTGTTTATATCCTCATGCATCATCTCAGGCTAAAAATATTCTGTTAATATATTCTGTTCATCATTAACAATAACACAATTTATATCAGTGTCTTAAAAAAATATGGTCATATCACTCCTTCAGAGCAAAAACCGCACCAGTGTTTTCTGATGAGCGACACTCGACTGGCCTACTAGATCCCAAGAACTACTCTCAATAAAAGAAGCATAGATTATCATTGGTCAAACTTTTAGGCGGTCTTCCTGACCTCGATCAATTTAAAACGAACTTGAGGCATGTACTTCCCTCGTCACAAGAAAATATATTTCCACGCAGAGGTACAGATGATTACATCTGTAACTCTGTTAGTCTGAACGATGGAAAAAACTGAAGTAGGCAAATAATTTTGAGTCGTAACAACGCTCGATCGTGACATAAAGTAGATTAAATGCATTATCTGAGAAGTTTCGTCCAGCAGCTTATTCACCAAACCTCCTCCTGTTTGAGCTGCTTCGATATCACAAAGCTGATGAACGTCTTAAAGTAAATGAGGAAGTCGGATACGCCTCAATATATGTATCAAGTAAAAATCGAGAAATCTCCTTCAGGAGAACTTTAGTCGGTAGCCTTAGTCATACAACTTCAGTAAAACTTTTAGAGACACATTTCAATTGATGAAAAAGTGTATAGTGATGATTGATTATCCCGTATACGTGTGATCTCTTGGTATAAGCGATCCAGTGCGGACGTGATGCTTTTTAACACGACCAGACCGATCAAAAAACAAAAAACGCGACAACTACAAATGAATCATTTTCAAATGGATTCATTTTCAAGCGTCTCGATGATATAGTTGTTAGTTATAACAACTAGTTATAATATTATTTTATTAAATATAGTGATCCTAAACAAGGTTGATGTGCTTTCTTTTACATTGTTAAAATGTACGGTCACAAAGAAAAGGACGAATGAATCATTTAATTTTTATAATAGTCATTTGGTCACACTTGCGCCATCTCTGCGACTGAACAAGACATTTTTAAACAACCGTCGTATAATAAAACAGTTAATTAGGTCTAAAATTTAAACAGCACAATAATTTTACCAATACAATATTAAAAATGAATGCTACTATAGAGTGTCTAAACTAATCTACAATTGCCGTACCCGTATGGACACTAATTAAGAACACATTTGAAAATGAGACCTACAGTTTCTCTTGCAGAGTTTCACTTTAACTGCGATTTCAGTTAAGGGTGCTGATAGCCATGTATAACATCTAGACAGGTGACAAATTTTGGAAAGTAAACAGCAGTCCACTGTATGAGTCTTTCAAAATGAGCCAAACCCAACAAAAGTTGTTCGCGCAAGAAGCACTTAGAAGCAAATGGTCACCTGTTTTTTCTTTGGTCTAAATGGAGGTACAGTACCACTAGAGAATCGTAAAACGGTCAATTCGGAATGGTACAGTATCATTTGCTTGCCAGAAGTCTTTGAAGAAATAAGAGAAACAACCAGTGACTTAGGATCATTCTTCACATCACATCGGACTGAACAACTCAATATTTAACCGGCTGAAAAATCGAATTGATGGATCATCCGTCATAGAGTCCTGTTTTGGCACCCAATGATTTCTTTTTGTTCGCGTCCGTGAAATATAAATTACGTGGTTAACGATTTTTGACGCCAGATTTTGGAGATAGTTCGATCGAAATGGAAAAAGTGCCATGAAAATGGGTTCAAACGTATGCAAAAATACATCCTTAAGGGGGACATGGGTAGCTGAGCGTGTGCGGTAACTACAAATACTGCTCGGTCACTAGCAACTTTAAATGATACTTGAAGCAAGTCTTAATGTGCCTGGAACACAATGCTACAAAAAACATAGATCATTTAATTTGCCTCGCATTGTTATAGATATTTATAACGACTCTGATGGACCTCCTTTTTTTTGTATGAAATATTAGGGTTTTTTTTCATGTCTAGCCCAGTCTACCCTCCCTCCTTCAAAACACAATAATATCGTACTTTTAAGTCAATTTTTTTGATGTAATTGGTCACGGAACGTTTAGTTCAGGGGCACCCAAGCTCTTTTGATTAGGTTGACAGGTTGTTTTCCATCCATCGCGATACATCGAGTGGTACACCAGAATCAATCATTTGCATTTGTTTTTTCGATTAATATCTCGAATTTAAAATGTATTCATAATAATGTATTTAAATTTAGTATGTGCACACATACCTATCAACGGTCAATAAGTTTCATATAGAACGAGTCGGGTTATAACTGTCGGGTTATATGAGTGTTAGTGATGCGTTTAGATTGCTTAGGTGATCATGATGGAAGTCTGATGTCTTAACCATGAGAGGAAGCATAGTTCGTGTAGTTCATTTTATAACGTAAATGTTGCATTCTTTTTTTGATCAGACTGTATATGCAAGTTTGACTAAATCTTATCTGGATAACCTATATTGTTCGTCAACAAGAGCAGTTATTAGAAGAGTTAGCAATAACGATATTCGACCCACCGCCGGCTACATCTTCCGATTTATCTCCGTTACAATATGTATGGGATAATATTGGTCGAACTCTTGAGCGAATCTCCGGGCCACCAGCTAATTTAAACCAACTTTAAATATATGTATAAAGCACCTGGGATACCATACCACAGGAAAACATATATAATCTATTTCAGTTCGTGCCTCGTAAAGGTACAGAGTGTCATAAAAACCTGGTGGATCTACTCATTATTATTTTATTGTATGAAATGTAAGTGGAACTTCCCAATATTTTTAAAATAAAATAATATAATTATTTGATATATTTTTCATATTATATATTTTGTCGGAAATAATAGAACGGAAATTTCTTTTTACTCTAAATAATTTCCTTGCTATCGTATTTTTTTATATTGTTTTTCGAAGTAGTCCCAGTGACCCTCGTCACGGGTTGTTGGACTTGTGTAACACTGTCATAAAACGTTCCTTTCGCGACCAGTTTGAGTTTCTAGAACAGAAAATAATCACACACACACATAAATCAGGCAAATAAGGATGATGTTGAAGAACGCAGACTTGTTCAGCAACTTTCAACAACAGCAAATTTCCCTGCGCTAGAGCTATTCGGTTCTCACTTGAACGATTGATTCTCTTCCACAAACACCCAGAAAATATTTACCAGTGACATTTTGACCCCGTGAAATTACTTTCCGAAGTATAATACCTTCAGAATCGCAAACACAATTCAACATTGCCTTCACTCGTGACCTCTGGAAAATCATTTTTTTTTAAATTTCGGAGAGCCTGGGAACCTCCATGTAGCACTCTGGCGCTTTGTTTGTGGATCATACGTGAAGGACCAAGTCTCACCACCAGTTACACTCGATTCCAGGAATGTGCTGTTCCTTCTGGCTGTTTTAATAAATTCCTTACAATGTTCAAAGCGAGCTATTTCTTGGTCTTCATTTAAGGCGTGAAGAACAAATCGAGCACGGACTTTCCAATTTTGTTTAAATCATTTGTCAAAATTTCATGAATTACGTCTTTGGTCGAATTTAATTCCTCCGATATCCATCTCATAGTCGAATTCGCATCGGCGATTATTTCACGTACTTTATGCACTCTTATACCACTTCAATATACGTGTACGCAATAAACAATCATCACCATAAACTTTTTTCATCGATGCAAATGTTTCTGTAAAACTTTTACCGAGCTTGATACAAAATTAAATATTAGCTTTTTGTTCCATCGTGACTTAGTGATAAAGTGATAAAAGGTACATAACTTAACTATACGTTGATCTATTCTAATGATGGTGGTCTCATTTATAGAGGCTATATACTAGTTTCAAAAACCATTTTGAAAGGAGAATATATAGTGAAGACCATAAAAGTGCAAAGTCTCCTCTGATTTGGCCATATAAGAAGAATGGAAGATAACAAAGTAGTAAACAAAATTACAATGTGGAGACCAAATATTAACAGAAGAAGGGGGAGACCGAAAAGTAGGTGGGAAGATCAGGTGCGGGAAGACATAAGGAAATTGGAAATATAAGCATGGTGGGAAAAAAATACAGAACCGAGATACGTGGAAGAAAACAAAGGAAGAAGCAAATACAAACAATAGGATATAATGAGTCAAGAATGGAGGAACGTGAACTAACTCACCACAAGAAATGAGTTTCTAGAGCTCAAAAGAATTGAGCGGCTACAATTCCTAATGGAATGTAGAGCCGTGTATATATACTACTTCCAGATTATATATTGTTTCAATAGATGGCACTAGTAGTTTTCTTTAAATTTAAACAGTTCTTTTGTTTTTCAGACATACTGTGTATTTTTTTCAGTATATTTATATACTGCTGCAACGGTTTCTTCAATATTTTCTCAAATACTATGCAGTGTAGCTGTTTGATGAGCTTACGTTTTCTAAGATCCTGACTTATTCCAATGTTCTGATTGGAATTAATTCTGCCTTCATCAATTAATCAATTGCAATTAATCAAACTCTGACAATTCTCTGTTAGTTATATAAAATAAATAATTTTATTAAATATAGTTCTAACATGCTAATCGGGATGATTATACCTGAGACGATAGAGATAAGTTCAATAACAGTAAATAAAATTATTATTCAGGTAATTATAAAGCAACAAAGCTCCCTTTATAGAACATTTTTTTATAATAATAAAACTGAAAATTTCTAATAGCCTGCTGCATCATTTCCCCAATGCCAACGCCAAAATATTATTTGTATTACGTCAGATCCGTTCAGTATAAACACAACTCCTTCATGCGCGTTTTCGGCATCTGGCTCAAAGCAAAGAAAAATCGGTTTTGGTGATGGCGCCCCTGCTTGTTACAAACCAGAATGTAATGGAATACAAATTGCTCCACTGATTACTGATTGATTTATACCTGTAAACAATGTGATAAGTGCGAAGCAAACACTTTTTCTTTATGATTTTTTCTTCAAATAAATCATTAATAATATCGCGGGATTGGGGAAGTTCCAAAATGTTGTTGTATATTTTCGGAATGTCGGAACGTTTTGATTTTGACTGATGCAAGTTAATTATGAGTTAGTTTTTTTTTAATTTCAATCTTGTGAATATTTTGACATGAAATAATTTATAATACATACTTTGGTATGAGAACTGGACGCAAGCAGATTTTCCACTAAACACTGTTGATGCGTGTTTCCTTAATTATGTCAGCATCATCAGGATATTTATAAATTTAGATTAATATATATATATATATATATATATATATATATATATATATATATATATATATATATATATATATACAGGGTCAACAAAATTTACGATATTAACAATATTTTATTATCAAAAAGTACATGTAAAGTTGCTCAATCTACAATAAATGTCCGAAATGACTTCCCCCAGCCTTTATACAAGCATTCAATCTCTCGTCATTGACTGCCAAACTCTTTCACATGCACCAGGGTCGTTTCTAATTGAGTTACACCCAGCAATTATCCGATTTCGCAAATCATCCAAATTCTTCAATGGAGTAGCGTAAACTAATGACTTCAGATATCCCCAGAAGAAATAATCCAGGGGGTTTAAGTCCGGGGATCGAGCAGGCCATACGTGTAGCCCACTTCGATCAACACAGCGATATCCGTATGTTGCTGTTAAAAAATCACGAGCAACCAAACTGAAATGTAGTGGTACACCATCGTGCATAAACCACATTTCATGCCTTGTTGCCACTGGTACATCTTCCAGAAACTCAGGCAGCGTTGCTTTCAAAAACTTGCGATACACCTCGCCAGTAAGTCTGATCGAAATACGGGTCCAATTACATAGTCACCTACAATTCCAACCCAAACATTCAACGAGAACTGATGTTGAAAACTATCTTCGCATACCTCATGCGGATTTTCATCTGCCCACACATGGTTATTATGAAAATTCCTTATTGCGTTTCTTGTGAAAGTGGCTTCATCGGCGAAAAGAATTTGTGCCAGGAATAGAGGGATGCGAAGTAAAGTTTTCAATATCCATTGACATAATGCAATGCGTGAAGGAAAATCAACAGGTATAAATGCCTTAACGCGTTGAATTTGGTATGGATACAACAAATTATCCTTAAGAATTTTTCAAACTGTCCAGTGACTCACTTTCAAAGTATTTGCAATTTTTCGCGTAGAACTACCAGGCTCTTCCGCTATCATGGCCAGCACATTCTGTTCCAATTGTACCGTTCTTAATATCAGTGATCTTCCTGACCCTTCAGTTCATTTTAATGTGCCTGTTTCACGAAGACGTCGATGAATGTTTTCGAAGATTTTTCGGTCAGGGACATTACGGGCTGGAAGTCGTTTACTGTACAATGGCCTAGCTTGTAATGCATTGTCATCAGCAAGTCCATACATGAAGTGCATGTCAGTCATCTCGGCGTTTGTATACATTATGATAGAGGACTTCACTCACTATTTAAGACACGCCAAACAGACAAACGTCACTCAATCTGTGTAAACAAATGCGACCGATGAAATCCACTTACTAGATAAAACAGCCGTTCCAAGTGTCGAGATCGAAAAAAAAAATTGTACTTAATAAACTCATTGAGGTACACCCTACTTTTATTTACATTAATGATTTAAACATATATCGAATATGGTTGTCGCAAATTTTGTTCGCTCTGTATCTTCGAAACAAAAGGGTTTTTCAAAAATCATCATAGAACAAAATATTCTTAGAATAGGACAATGAATAACCCCTTGCATTTTTGCCGCATGTTTATTTAACAGCCTGTATGTATATATATATATATATATATATATATATATATATATATATATATATATATATATATATATATATATATATATATATATATATATATATATATATATATATATATACATATATATGTTACGTCTAATATTTTCACGAGTTTCAACTCAGTTGGACTCTTCGTCGGACAACACTTGAAACGAAGCGGACAAAACTTGAAAATGCCACATGCGATTTTGGCGAAACGTCGTAACTCTTCACAGAATTAACGGATCGACAACCGGAATGATTTAGAAACATATATATATATATATATATATATATATATATATATATATATATATATATATATATATATAGGGATCTACCATTAAGGATGATGTAACTTTGACAGCTCATGGTGCCATATTTGTTTATCAATTTTTTACATCTCTTGCTAATTGTTTTCCGAAAGGTTTGCAATGAAATAATGGTTTATTTCACGTTAGAATGTTTGGAAATTGTCCAGTTTTATTACGCAAATTTGTGGTCCCCTCGTGCTACCCAACGAACAATTCAGAGGCATCGTGCTATTGATCACTATTGCTATTGACTATCACTAGTGCTATTGAACTGGCTATTGATCATGTGTTTAGAAAATCTGAAAGGGAGTTTACTCTCCACGATAGTGTGTTGCATGTATGACAAAAAAAACCAGAAGTGTTAAGAATATTTCCGCCATTCAGGCAAGTATAGCCGAAAATGACAACGTCTCGGTTGCTCGCCGCTCGCAAGAGTTAAGCTCGCCGAGGTTAAACTTAAGTTTGCATCCGTGTAAGATGGCACTGGTACAAGAACTGAAGCCAACTGACCATTGCATTCATTCGTGAATTTGCCGATTGGACCCTTGAAATGATGGAAATCGACTATGAATTTTATCACTAAATCATCTTCTGTTATGAGACTCATTTCTGTGAATCTAATTACGTGATACATGAAAGTCCTTTGCATCCGCAAAACATTACAGTTTGGTGTGGATTTTGGCATGAAGGCATTATCGGTCATTATTTATTTAAAAATGAAGAGCCACCGTTACTATTAAAGCCTAACACTACAAGGCGAAGAATTGTTTTTCCCCGAATTTGATGGAATCAATGCGGAAGATTTTTATTTTCGACAGGATGGCGCATCACTGCATATTTCCCGAGTAAACATGGACGGTTTCACGAAATGGCGCCATCGTTTGACCTCCGAGATTATGCGATTTAACTCTTTTAGTTTATTTTATCTGGGGAAATGCGTAAATACAAGTTTGTAGCAATAAAACCGCGACTATTGGTGACTTAGAAACTACCATTCGTCAAGCCATAGTTACGATATAGTTCGAAATGTGCACCAAGGTCATCGAAGATTGGTGCGAGCGGATCCATGTCTGCAAAAACAGCTGTGGTGGCCATTTGGCTGAAATCCTGTTGAAATTATAAATTACAAGTCTGAATATCTTAAATACAGCAATTGGAACTGATTTGGAGAAAAATGTGTGTTTTATTTAATTTTGAAGGTTTTTTTTCAAAAGTTTTTAAAGAATCAAAAGTTTCCATTTTCCGCGGAAAGAACTTCTTTACATTTTTGTAGCAATTAGCAACATCACATCGTCCTGTTAATTTCTCTTTTATTTTCGCTTAAGGTATTATTTAAAAATAATATTTTTTTTTCAGCATAAATTTAGTTTGTTTTTTTGCAAAAAAAAAAATTAGAGTTAGAGACGTATTAGTAATTAAGAAGACTATTTAGCGATTGTACCTGCACCTTAATGAGGGTTCCAAATCACGGTAATGTCTACCAAATACCCCTTTTAACAAGCCCCCCGAGCTATCAATCCTTGGTTTTGTACTTAACCATAAGTCTCTCTCATGAAGTCTACCGACTAGTGAGTGATCGTAACCAATGTGGAAAACTCCACAGAGGGAATCCGACCTTACCCAGCCTTGAACTGGCGTGATTCAGACATTATGGAGTAAATGTTAGGATTATTCTTTTGAGTATCAATCCTTTCGTTTGAGTAGTTTTTCATTCTTGACAACGTTTCGCCAAAATCTTATTTGGTATTTTGAAATGCATAAAATGCTTTGCACTTTTGGTAGACAGCTTCGAACTAGTCACCAGTTTGAAGCCTCTCATCGAGAGAGCACGAGCCTATAACATAAGAACATGCCAAATGAGATTTTGTCGAATCGTTTATCAAAGTTACGGCTATGAAATTATGTTAAAAAACATGTTTACGAATGGTACCAAGACTGCTACTGCTGGTAGAGAAGCAATTGAACGTGAAACACAACAACGTTTTTCACGTCAAACCGTTATTACCAAAATCAAGGATCTTGCATTGAATAATCACCGATTAATTGTTGGAGTCCATTCTAAAATAACCTTCAAATAATGATGACATCACATCACTCACCACACTAAATATTCGCCAATTTTTCGCTTAAAATCAAAGAAACATCGATTCATAAGTATAATACTAACCAGATGTGACACCGTCTGACTTTTTTCGGTTCTGTCGATTGATGAAACCGTTTTTGAAGGACACTACTTTGAGTCCATAGCAGCCATTCAAGAGAGTTTGATGGCCGTTTTGAAGTAAATGCCAGAAATCAAGATTTTAAAACTTTTTTCGAACACTGAAAAAACGTTGGAATAAATTTTTTGCTGTAAGAGGGGAAACAAAATAAATTTGGATGAGTATTTATTTAAATCATCTTACTTTTATAATCTTAATTCTATAAAATATGTATGAAAATAATTTGGAATTGGAAAAGAAACGTTTGTCAGTCTTCTTTCCCGCCAGATTATAATGATTGTGTGTAAAGACACAAAAATGAATTATTTACCAAAAGAGGGATACTGCGATCAAGCAATTATGGTGTAATAAACAAAATATCTGCGTTTAACCCGCATATTGTTAAAGAAGTGCTGTTAAGTAGACTACAAATTGAAATGACCCGCCGCCAAGCAATAAATTTCCCGAAAAAAATGCATATTAATGTATAATTGTCCCTGATTCAAATATCACACACAAAATTTATTAAATGCCGGTGTGGCATTAAACTAATGATTGAAATTAAAATTAGCGTTCGGTTTGACAGAAATATCTGGACTTCAGGCGCCCAACGTCATGACTAATGATTGTTGGAGTCCAAAAACAACAGCCGGGAAAAATTATATGTTCAAAAACTGAAACAGGTGATTCGGGAGTTTGGAAAATTCGTTTCGATTGTGAGTGCGAAAATAGTTTTTGTTGGAATAACATTAATGTGGTCTTTGAACACGGATTTTTAGTGATAATATCCAAGAAAAATGGCGCGTTTAAGTTAAATTGTCAGTTATATGAGGATAGTATAAAAAGTTTGTTTTGGCGATAAAGAAAATTTCTGAATTTTACATTTTTTTAATATTTTTTTCAGTAAAACTCAAAACTAAATGGGCGATTATCTCAACACTGACCTCATCATTTGAAGTAAATCTTCATCATAAAGATTATCATAAGATTACGATTTTCATAAGATAATCATAAGATTACGATTTTAATGATAATGAATTTAAATTCATTTCTCTTTTTTTTTCATATTAAAAGAAGGGTAATATTTCTTCAATTTGGAATCTAGATCTTCTTTGGATGTCACTCGAAGTCAAATCCATTTAGACAACGTATTTTATAAAAGCCTGAACTATAATTTTTTCCAGATTAATCGGAGAAAAGTTAGTTTCTGTTTGTTTTGCTAGGTCGCCACAAACAAACAACTAAACGCACGTATCTGAAACTTGGCACCACACCATCTAGCGAATCATACTTGACAAATATCATAGTCATTTAGTCAAACTTGTGCCATCTCTGAGTAAGATCGAGAGTTTTTCGAAATAGTCTTAAATCTTTTCTACCTATAAGATATGAAGTGCATCTAATATTATTTGTAGGGGTACATACATTACCGGCCACGTTTACTTGTATTATCACAGCTATAATCATGTCCAATGTGCCCATATTAATCTTTTAGGATTTAGTCTTAATACCCCTACCAGTTTTATGATAGTTCATTTTTACATTGAATAAAACAAAATTATACTTTATCTGTCACTTATTTAATTTTCAACTTTCTAACTATAGTTCACAAAAAAAATCCAGACAGAAAAGTAATAAATTAGAATTACCGGTCTATAGAATACCCACATACACAGATATAATAATTACAAATCAATCACTCCACTGTATTACACATAAATATGCTGCACAATTTCATTATCCGAAAATAATCGAAAAATTAATGCTTAATGCCATAGATAGTACACAAAAATAAAAAATCAGGACTTTATTTGTCAAATTGCAACAAGTACAGTAGCTGCTCTTTGGGGCAAACAGGCCAAAGTTTTCACACCAGATTCAAAGAACACCATGCGTATCTACTGCACTACCTGCATATCTACTAAAGAAACAAAATTCTAGTTACTCGACAAACTTAAAAATTTTACGTAACCCCAGATAATATTTTAGATGAAATTGAAATATACAAATATAATAAAGACTCGTTTAGCCGGTTACCTAATGATCAGACAAATTTCGCAAATTCCCTACTATTTAAAATATTATAAAAATACCCTCAATAAAAGTCTGTATATATATATATATATATATATATATATATATATATATATATATATATATATATATATATATATATATATATATATATATATATATATATATATATATATATATTTGTTTCGCCTATCGGTGGTTAGACTGACTCATCAGGATACCGACATATGTTCTCTCGTCAAGAATAGGGAGACCCTATCTACAATAAAATAACTCATAATTTCGCTGATTTCTCGTCAGATGGCTAATACATGCAGTTTCATCATCATCATTAGCTCGTGTCAATCCACTGCAGGAGGAAGGCCTCTTCAGCATGTTTCCAATTCTCGCGGTCCTGAGCTTTCCTCTGCCATTCGAGTCCAATATACTTTATCATGTTATCAGTTCATCGCGTTTTCGGTCTTCTCCGTGGACGTTTGCGGTCAAGCCGTATCCAGTCCAGGATCGCCCTGATCCACCTTTCGTCTTATCGCCTCGCTACATGGCCTGCCCAACTCAATTTAAATTCCTTTATTCTTCCGATGATGTCATCCCCTTTGTGGACCAGACTTTGACGTGGTAAAGGGGTTTGAGTAGGACAATGAAGACTATGCCGTCTGGAACGTAAGTTTCTGAGAGTCACCCCTGGCGAACAACTCAAAGCAGAGGCCTCAGACTAACATGATCCAAAATCTGCCTATCGTAAATGTCTGTTTATCGTATATATATATATATATATATATATATATATATATATATATATATATATATATATATATATATATATATAAATATACGATAAACAGCTGTCACACTTTAATTTTAAAGTCGTATTTGATAAAGTAACATTGTTTACGAATCTATAGTCATAAAGTTAAAAATAATGATAGATGAACAAAAAAAAGGATAGATAACAAAATAATGTCCATGTTAATGTATGTATGTAACTTCGATTTAAAACTAATAATATATTCCGTACGCGAATATGACGATAAAACAATTAATCATGTGTTTCTTAATGTGACGTGAATGGTTTATAAATAAAAATATTGCATTTTATTTTCAAGTAATACCTTGAAAGATCAATGAAACAAAACTGAATTACGACGAAATAAACAAGACGTTACCGATTGTTAAGAAAATTCAAAAAAATGCTGACATCTTTTTCTACAGAAATGGTTACATTTTGGATACAGATTTTATATTTTAATATTTTTTGTTTTTTCATTTTTATATGTTAAGGAAACTTTTTGTTTCATATGAGGTAAAGAATCGTTGGTTAGATATTAATATCTACTATATAATATCTAAGAATCGACTTGGCATATATATATATATATATATATATATATATATATATATATATATATATATATATATATATATATATATATATATATATATATATATATATATATATATATATATATATATATATATATATATATATATATATATATATATATATATATATATTTTCCAAAAAAAAAAGCTCTTTTTTTCAAATAACCATAACTTTTTCAAAAGTTAACTAAATGGGATTAAATGTTTAGTTTTTGAATATACTTTTCAGAAGAAAAAAAACAAATTTTTGGATATCAATTTCTATGAAAATTATGCTAAAAATATAATTAAATAATTAATTAATACAATAAAATTAAACTAAATTAAGTTTAAATGTCATAAATATCATCACTCGGATTTATTTTATTATTAAAACAAAGTTTTTATTATAAAAAAATTGATATGATGTTAAAAAAAATATATTTTAATAATTTAAAAAAATAGAAAGAAAAGTTGGTCGGTCCATTCTGGGATGTGTTGCATTATCCACTGAATAAATCGAAATTTTTTTAGGAAAAAAATAAAAACAGCGAACTTTGGAAAATTGACGGGTTTTCTCGAAAATCTGAAAAATTTGATAAAATCTGACATCTGAATTTCCTTTAGTATTTTTTTCTAAAAAGTACATTCAAAAACAAACAATTAAACCAAAAGGTTCCGTTTACTAAATTTTTGAAAAAGTTATGGATATTTAAAAAAAATATATATATTTTTTTAATTCGTAACTGTTTTTGGATAAAAAAATTGAAAACATTCTAGAAACATTTTTGGTGGGGTAGAAAAAGATACAACAAATTCAGTCAAATCGAAAGGGGTTGGGTACAAAAGTGGTCGATTTGGCATAGAATGCCTTATATATCTTATTATTAGGTGCGTATAGACCCTGTTGGATCACGCAAAGCATTCTGACTCATTTTCGAGTGTTCTTTCTGATCCTCCACATCTCTCTCATTCTTTCTCCGTGAATTCTCTTTCTCTCCTCCGTCCACTTTGTTTCCGATCTCCTCGAAACTTCGCTCTCTGATGCAACGTTCCAAATATGTATTTTGTTTCTGTACGTTATTCTATCCTCAATCTCTAGTGGACCCTTTTGTGCCTTTCCCAGATCAGCTTTGACTTGTGTGATCCATATTACTGTTCACTTGACTCCTTGTATGTATGTAAGAATTCTGTTGGTGAGTCTTATCGGTGGGAGTCTACCGATATGTCCATAGAATTTCAACCATCTTTTTCTTATATCCGCCGCTACGTTGGACATTCTCTCTGTGGTCTTTCAAGAATGTAGTCTGTATCCTTCCTCTGTCGATTTTGGGCCGAGAATTTTCCTCATAATGGTGCGTTATATGTTTAGTGTGTTTTCTGTGCCGCTTTTTGTATGAAGTGTAAGTGTCTCGCTTGCGTATAGTACTTCTGGTTTGATTAGTGGATTGTAGTGTCTTATTTTTGCATGTGTGGATAGGCATTTCTTATTGTAGATATTGTGTGTCCTGCCGTATGCCCTCTTCTGTAATCAAGTCTTCTGTGCTGTCTTCTCTCCTTCTGTGGGTTCGAGGATCTCGCCCAGATATCTGAAGTGAGTGACTCTATTTATTTTGCCGTATTTGGTGTTCAAACTCTCGAAATCTAATTTTGAGCAGAAGAATTCGGTTTTTTGAAAGGAGATTTGTAGGCCAACTTTCTCCGCACATTCCTTGAGGACTTCGCTCTGTTTGGTTGCCCTTTTTTCATTGTCTGCGAGTATGGCTAGGTCATCTGCAAAGGCCAGGCATGATATTTCTATGTTGTTTTTGGATCGTCCGATTGTCACCGTCATACCAGTGTCCACTGTTTCCAGTGTCCTTGATTGTGTCCTTGTTTGTGTCCTTGATTTTTCAGTTCTTTTTCCCATTCCTTTATGACTTTTTCCAGGACCAGGTTGAAAAGGAGTGGGGATAACCTATCTCCATGGCATACTCCAGTTTTAATCAGGAAGGGTTCGGAAGGTTCTCCCATAAATTTTACTTTGGAGGTTGGGTCAGTCAGCCTCTGCTTGATCAATCGTAGTGTTTTGGGGTCGAGTCCTTATTCTTCTAGGATGTTGAACCAAGATTTTCGGTCGATGCAGTCGTATGGTTTCTTGAAGTCCACGAACGTGCTGATGATTGGGACGTTCCTGAGAGCTTTGTATTTCAGTATTGTTTTTAACTTAAATATTTGTTGAGTGCATGAGCAACTAGGTCGAAAGCCTGCCTGGTACTCGCCAATTTTGTGTTCTAATTGTTCTTGTGTTCTCTGGAGAAGGCATGCTGAGAGGATTTTGTAAGTGACTTGTAGTAAGGAGATTCCTCTGTAGTTGTTCACATCTGCTCTGTCTCCCTTTTTGTGCAGAGGGTGGATATGAGCACATTTCCATTTATCCTGTCCTGTTTGGCAAATGTTCGTGATAATTTGTGTAAGTTCCTGCAGTGAACTTGGTCCGAGGTTTTTCAATAGTTCCGCGGTGATACCATCTTCACCAGATGACCTGTTATTTTTTAGTTTGCGTATGTGCCTGTGTTGGTCTTGGTGATTCTGAGTGGGTGTGGATACAATTTTGCTTCGGGAATCTTGTGTTGCGGTCAGGGCAATTGAGGAGATCAGAGAAATAGTGTGCCAGCTCCTGACAAATCTGATTGGTTAGCGCTAATCTCCCATTCCGCTTTCTGAAGCAAATATTGCCCTCTATATATATATATATATATATATATATATATATATATATATATATATATATATATATATAGAGGGCAAAAAAATAAGCAAAGAAAATTTCACTGCACATCGGTGCTTTGCTCAGTCTTTCAGCCGCCAACAAAACCTCAACAAGTGAAGCCACTGAAGGAGTGACCAAAGCCATTACCATATCAATTTGGATATAATCAATGTCTTCTTTCAACTAAGCAGTGCTACTTGTCACATACCTCGTCAGATAAGCGACTTATTAAAAGAACATTTTTATGGAGGTTCTATATCGCGAATTGATAATACCAACTAGCCATCAAAATTATACGATCTCTAGCCCTCGGATAATTTTTGGTAGGGTTATGTTCAATCCCTAGTTTACAGAAGTGAATCAATCTTAATAAAAATATAAACCACTCTAAAAAGATTCAAATTAATAAAAAAAAATCATATTCTAGTAAACGATTTTTTCCGATGATTAATATTGCTATGTAAGGCTAGAAACATTTTGATCAATTTGAATATACTGATAAAGTAAACAAGTAACATTGTAAACATGTACTTTTTTCTGTTTTTAATATTCGTTTCCGCCGTATAACACGTTCACCGCGTTGTATCGAGTTCAACAAGTCGTCCGGAAAGGTCAGAAAACATTCTCCCTCGAGATGGGACTCGCGCGATACAAAAATGGCGAACGAGATAATAACAGACTGTTGCTTCCCGCAAGCTAAAATATCTCGTTCGGGAGAAGAAAAGGAAAAAAGCGAGAGACCCGTTCCTCTCCGCCCCAGCGTTAGCGCTACTACAAAACCACAAAGGTCCAGCTCGCACATACGCGAACGCCGAGAGAAAAAAACACGACAATTAAAAGGACGATGGAAGCGTTTCGGCCATGCTCCACGATAATTATTGGGGAGGTTTTTAAGATTGGGTTATGTGTTGCACGGTTGAGATAACTTTATTATCGAGAGACGCGCCAGCGTAGAGTGAATTTATTGTTTTTGATACGATGACTTTCGAAAAATCTGTTGCATCTTACATTAATAAACTCCTTTGTATTTAAAGGCGTAATAATATTGTCATTATTTGTTATATAATAATTATAATAATAGTTAACTTTGTTAAATAGAAAAAAAAATCTTCTGGTGACGTCAAATTTAGCGTTGCTCAATCTGTTTATAAGTATGTTATAAATTGTATAATTGTATAATATCATTGTATAATTACAAATGAACTTAAAAAGGGAAGATATCTAATAATATATACCTAGTGAAAGAAGAAATAAAATAATAAAAAACAAACTTTATGGAAAATCAAATAATTGAAATATAGCTATTCTATAGAGAGAAAAAATTGACAGAGAGAAAACTAATGACATTATTGCTTTTTAATCCCATTATTGATACTATGGTATATAAGGAAACTTATGTGTATATATAGAGAGCATCATCATTATCAGCCCGTGTCCATCCACCGTAGGATGCAGGCCTCTTCAGCATGCTCCCAACTCTCGCGGTATAGAACTTTCCTCTTCTATTCAGGTCCAATATACTTAACGATGTCTTCGGTCCATCGTGCTTTCAGCTTTCTTCGTGGGCGTATGGATCCAGCGGTATCCACTACAGGTTTATCTTGGTCCACCTGTCATCCCATCGCCTCGCCATATGGCCTCAGCACCTCCCTCTCAATTCCTTTACTCTTCCAATGATGTCATATACTTTAATTTGTTCTCTGGTCCATGTGCAGGGCTTTCTGCCCCGTCTTGTAACGCCAAGCATACATTTTTCTATTCCCCTCTATGCTACTCGAAGTTTTTGAGTTGATTGCAATGTAAGTGTCCAGGTTTCACTTCCTTTCCTTATCAGCCTCATTTAACACGCCGTTCCTCCTCCTGGGTGGGCGGTATTTCCCTGTATTGAAATCTTCTGCCCAATATATTTTAGTGGTCCACAACCTCCAAATCCCTTCCTAAAGCAGAAATTATTTTGTCCTCAGGAAATTTACTGACCATACCTGGTTTTCAGGCTTGTTTTATTTTCAAATTGTTTTATTTCCAGTCCTTTGTAGCTTTTGTATGTATATTTGCAGCTCCTCTGACTCTTGTGAAAGAAGAACGATATCAATTACGAATCTGAAATGGCTAAGTATGCACCATAGAGCTACATGTCATCCTGTTCCCAATCCAGATTACGAAATACTTCTTCAAACCAGGCTAAGAAAAATACAGGCCATATTATGTTGAACTTTCTGTGGAACTCCATACCAGATCGTAGAAGATCTTAAGAGAGTTATTTAAAATAATTTCTTTTCAATTTGATTTGTACCGTTTGAGTACAGTGAGTCGTAAATCAGCTCTAATAATTGCAATGTACCAATGATCAAATGTTTATCAAATACACCTCTTTGTATTGAGATCTGGTAATATTAAATTTTTCAATATTGTGTGGCAGTCATCCAGTCATTATATCGATCATTTCATTATATCGAGATGAGAGAGATCGAGAGATCAAATAAACACCGTCCAATTACTCATCAAGACCATAAGCCACACCAAATAATGACTTTTTGATTGTATAAGAAATTCGGTATTCTCTTGGATTTTCTTTTCCCCCCTTTTTGATGGGTTCCCTATTCGTTTAAATGCATTTGTGGAATATTTTTAAAGATAATTTTGTTTATATTTCTATCTGGTTTGTTTATTTACAACATTATGATGTTGACAATGATCTGATTAGAATTTTTAACTAGCCCTTGAGTTTTGTATGATTCTAAGGTATGATCCTTATATGATGTATGTCGACAGTGGTTTACAGAATACCTAGTTGCTATGAACAGTGTGAAACAGACATCATTTCATCTATGTCAACACGCTCATAAACTAGTTCAAATTCAATCAAAGATGTCAATAATTACGAAAGCATATTTTTACAAAACCATTATATTCATAGTAAACTTGAAAAAATCCTGCGCGTTATTTTGATACTATAAATGCCATTTTTAAAGTAATTTAAACTGCCTCATTTTCCAAATTGCACTCTAAAAAAAATACAGCTATCAAATATATGCTAAAGTAGCTGCCAAAAAACTCATTGTTGGAAGGCCCGTTATATTCCTCTCGGTTTCTAGCCATTTTGATTATACAGTTTATATTACAAAGAAAGCTCCATATTCACCAGAAATAAAAAAAGATTCTTAAAACCTATTATTACCTGAAAGACAAGCCAATACATCATGCTAAGTCAAAAGACCAGCAAGGAGTCCATTGTCGGAAAACCACTCTTCTATTGTTGCGGGGCAATTTAAAAGAGGGCGCGTAGTCTCAACGATTGCGGATGTTTACGATGTGAAGATAGAGCAATGAAATTTTCACCCCATATCAATTTGGGACGCTCGCCCAACTGATTTATGGCGGTCTCCTATGTCTTTTCCACTGTTGCTTCATGAGATCGGTTCGTGTTTTTTTGTTTCGGTTTTGATTTTTTCAACAGTGGTGCAAACTCTTAGGGGCGGATTAAAAAAGATAAGGTTAAAAATGTCGCGGCTTTAACAAACAGATATGCGGTAAAGAGTCTTCAGTTCCCATAATGTAGAGATTTCTGTTCAAGAGGGTTTTAAAATAGACGTCAGAACGGTATATTTGGTAGAAAAATTTAGACGTTTTATCCTTTTCGTTATTATAAAGTTATTCATATTTGTTTGGATCAGTGGATGGATACTGAGTAAGTGTTAGAAAATAGTTGCTGTTGTAATATACCTTGATAGAGAGAAATTGGTAGAAATATAATATATTTAACTTTTAATTATACACATGGAAGAAAAACGTGCGATGATTGCAACGACTATAGAAAGCGGAAAAGAGATACGGATTCATTACACTCAAACACTTTTCTTGATCTTGCTACAAATTATTTAAGTCGTATTGAAAGCCGCCGACGATACTTTCAATAATATTAAGAATATTAACATATATAGGGTGATTTTTTTAGTGCGTCTGAACTTTAAATTCAAACAAAAACAACAACCAAATTGAAATTACTTCTTGAACTGTTTTGTTGTTATTGTTGAACTTGTTGAACCTGAATTACTTGTTTACTTGTTGTTAACAATTTGAAAATGCCTTGAAATTACTTATTTTGTGTGAAATAACATTCAATGGCATTAATGTTTGAAAACAATTTCGGACAAATGTTGATCGCGGCTACTTCTGACAAAGCGTATTCTATCAATTCAATTTCCGATCACTTTTTCTCTGTGTCTTATGTCCGCAATGATTTGAGTTATGTACACTTCCAAGGCTTCAATAATTCATGGTTTATCGGTATAGACTTAAGGTTTAAGGCGCTAAATCACATGATCTGGGTGGTCAATTAACAGATCTGTTCTCTCAATAAATCTATTGTTTCGTTGCCTGTATGACATATGGAGCCGTTCTGTTGGAACTACATCCCTTCCAGATTAATACCATTCAAATTCGGAATTAAATAATCATTGATCATCGCACTGTAACGATCCCTGTTAACGAATTGGTTAATTTGGATTAATTCAACATCGTGCCGCATCAAATACATTCGGAATATGTCGATATATATAAAAAAATGCTCTATAAGTTTGACGTACAGAATACTGAATTTGATAATAAATTTCGACAATTTGCATGCGTTGTTCTGATCTCCTTGCTCAGGCATTTAATGTGCCATGATGATTGGCAGCGACCCCAATAGTAAGTTTGGACACCCCTTATTTATAAATGCCTTTCATTACCTTTTTCCATGATAAATTAAGATGTTCTTAACTTTTTCAATTGACCTTTTCAATTACAAACATATGAATAATATAATCAAGGACAAGTGATTGAATACGAAAGGAAATTAAAGGCGCTACTTAATTATAGTTATCATTATCTCATATTCGAAATAGACTTCTTGTGAGTGAATTGTCTTCAAAGCTGTATTTAAAGCCTGCTGAAGAGAAGCCAGCGTGAGAAGACCTAGAAGTTACATGAAGTCAGGTAAAGGGATGGTCGAGCACTACGATTCATTTCTTGGTCAAGAAATTACGGAACAATCATGAGCTTGGTTGCCTTCATTTTTTACACCGACAATTTAACTTTTTTTACCATACTTAACTTTTTGTACTGCGAGTCTCCTATAGTCCCAAATTTTTATTCTGTTTTTTTTTTCCTTCAGTTTTACAGTTAGCTTTCTAATTATTTTTATGTGCTCATTATTTTTACTCATACATAAATTTTGATATATACATACTTTTACTTTTCCCTATATCAACTTAACTAAATTATATTTATATAATAATGTTTGTTTATCCTTAATGTAGGTCTGTTACTGATAGGAACGATCCGTAGAGGAATCATCAAAAGTTATATGGGTAGTGATCAACATTTTATTCAGTGAGAAGTGTATATGTGTATATACACGGTGTCCCTGATAAGAATGTACTCTACAGGGATCTCGGGACCACAAGAGATACAGAAATGATTAAATTAGAAAAAAGTTGCACCTCACTGCAAGGTTGCAACTCTGCAGCGTCTGGTTCAAATTTGAAAAATTCCGAATATTTGAGAAGATATCTGGGAAAAACCGTTTTCATGATCACTTTTTCTCCTCTACAAGGTAGTGTAATTAGATTTTCGATTTTCGATGTTTCGGCTTTTCTCAACCGTCATCAACTTTTTTTTTGTTTGTTGTTGTTTCAACTTGTTTTTTTTAAAGTCGAAAAAATTTATTTTATGTTCAGTAAATTCTACTTTTTATTCTGAATCAAGCGACATGTCGCATTTAATATTTATTACAGGTTTCCGACTAAGGCATGACAATAGTAATAATAATTTTGGACTAAGGGATGGCATTTGCAGTTTATAATTCTTTGAGAGTCTATCAGTTTTAAGTTTGTTAATTATTATACTTAAAATAATGGAACATTATTCTAACGAAGAAAAATTTTATGTGATTTGCTGTTACATCAAGAGTCATAAGAATTGTAGGCAGGCAGAGATGCAATATTTTAAAAAATATTCCGTTCGGATTGTATCTCTGCCTTCCTACAATTCTTATGACTCTCGATGTGAAATCGGGTGAAATAATCATGGAAAACGGGTTGGAAAAAGCGGCCAATTAGGGTAGATGTCAAAAAATGGAAACTATATTGAGATTTACACAAAATATTTACAACAAAAAATACATATTTAAAAACAAAAACTGAGACATTACAACACAGTTAATAAGCCAGAATGTCTATATGCTGCAGAAACGTTCGTTTTGAATAGAAAGAGGGACATCGAGGAGATTGAAAAGAAGGAAAGAAAAATTATAATAACAATCTTAGGGCCCAAACAAATAAATAGCACAACATACCGAGTTCGAGAAAGAAAACCAAGAAATCAAGCAATACGTAGATATACATAGCGATATGAGAAAAAGAAGACTTACGTTTTAGGGACACATAAAACGGATGAAACCGAGTAGGCTATCTAGACAAATAGTCGAATTTTATGAAAATAAGAGTAGAGCTAAAATAGAAATAATTAAATGGATTGCTGCAATTAAAGAGGACCTAAGATTAGCAAATATTACACAAAGTGAAATTCAGGATAGAGGCTGTTTCAGACACAGGGTTAACGTTTGGGAGGTTGGCCAAAGAGAAAAATGTAGGAAGACTGGAACAGCTTAGTCTGACGAAAGGAAAAAAGCTCATAGCGAAAGAATGAAATCCGTATGGGCGCAAAGGTAGGAAGGCTAACAACAACAAACGCCTCTAACTGTACTTCGCATGGTCCGTACGTGAATAATAAATATATTCCAATAAGGCTGTTAGAACTTTGAAGAGCAATAGCAACAACACTGTGTTATATATTAATATAACTCACAGGCTCCTGTCTTCAGGTCTTCAGTACATGGAATTTCACCTTGGAATGATTTAATATGGGGTAAAAATAATCTTTTCCCACAAAGAGTACTTCTAGCTTAATGAGTTTGTAAACGCAAAAGAATTAATGTACAATTTCGGCCGATAAAAACCCTCAACTGAATTCAAGAGTTACCTCTTCATTTTTAAAAAGCCACTGTTTAATGCGGATTTTTGGCCTGAAGAACTGATAGGACCATATATTGTTGAAGACGATGATGGAAATAGTTATTATGTTAATGGTGAAGGGTACAGGAAATTGTTAACAGAATATCTTTGGTGTGAACTGATAAATGTGGATATAAACAATATTTTTTTCAACAAGACTTGTCTCACATCCATATTTGGTAAAATGGTAATATCAACTAGACACCAAAATTATGCGATCTTACGTTCTTGGGCTATTTTTTGTGGTGTTATATATCTCAGGTTTACAGAAATAAACCTTGAACCACTCTTGATTTTAAATGAAACATTCAGGGCACTATGGAAAATATACCATGTGATATGTGGGAAAAAGTAATCAATAGTTGAATCTGCGTAACGCCCTTGTTGAACAATCCGTTAACTTTTTTTCACATTGACACGATGACTGTGAATCCATTTTGTTCTATGTGTTCATTGTTAAAGTAATCTATAAAATGCTTTTAGTTTACTGCTCTATTGTAAATGCGAATTGATGTAGACTAAGTTAAACCAAAATCCAGTAAATGTTAATGTCTTGGTAATCAAATAATAACATAATAACGGAGGTCAGTGATTCCAAAAAATTATCCAATTTTAAGTTTCAAAGCACTTGGTAGTTTGAGAACAAACTAAATTTTCCAGAAGATTTTTATATCCCAGAAGCTAAACAGGGTTTGCATCAACAAGTCGTAAGTGCAACATTATCAAAATTATGGGATAAACTCAATGCACGTGATTTAACGCGTGTCTAAAATGGTAGGTTATCGCCCTTTTGCGGTCGCTATAACCACTCAATTATCGTGATGGGCAATCTTCTCTGATTATAGCAATTTTTAGCGAGTAGAAAATTCGAGCCGACCGTTTCGCAAATTTGCATTTTGAGGCATCTTAATTATATCGAACAGTTTCGCCCATGACCCTCCCATAGGTTTACCATACACACCTTCCAATATTGCATAATGATAACGGATGATAAATGAGACAAATGGTGTACTTAGAAGAAATTTACTTTAGGTTTATCGGTTGGAATTACATAATATATTTTATTTAGCACAAGTTGTTTGTATTGAGTTAAGTACTAACAAGGAATACTAAACTCGAAAAGTTTTATTACTAAATCAAATCAATTTTATACCTTCCCGGCAGGCGTTTCGCTAACCATGTTATCATCAACAGGAGATAATTCAGTTTGATTGAATCAGAATGTCACAATAAATAATATAGGTTAGCGAAGTGCTTGTCGAGAAGTTAAAAAAAAGTGATTTGATGTTTAGGAATAAATCTCTTCGAGTTTAGTGTTTCAAACCAAATGTTTCAATAGAAAAATTGATTTACTAACAATGAGTTTTGTTTAACATAATATTTCTTTTTTTTTATGTTTATTCCAAATTTGAGTTAATATTCATTTGCAAAATACTAGTAAGTCTTGTGAAAATCCTGTGATAGTTACTACGTTACTTCCTGTTCCCATCCTGACAGAGGTGGCGTAAGTATGATCAAATGACTATGGTATTTATTAAGTATGATTAATTACATTTAATTAATAAAATGCATACGTTTCTAAGTCAAGTATGGGAAGAAGAAGCAATACCTAAAGTTTGGACACAAGCAATAATTTGTCCAATTCACAAGAAGGGAATCAGAATGGAGTGTCAGAATTATAGAGGAAACAGCTGTCCTTAATATAGCATATAAAATATTAGTCATGCACTTAAAAATCAACTACTGAAAGGGACTGAGCATGTCATTGGCAAATATCAATGTGGCTTTAGGCAGGGCAAAAGTACAATAGACCAAGTCTTCACGCTACGAGAAATACAGGCATATGACAGAGTTAAGAGAAAAGAATTTCACAGAGCACTCCAAAAAATTAAGGTAAACGACAAGTTAAGAACTCTAATACCTATAGAAAATAGAAAATGAAGTGAAAATAAATAATAAAAGCTCCTGAAAATTCCAAGTTAGAAAAGGGATAAGACAAGGAGACCCAATTTTATCAATATTATTAAGCTTGTTGCCAGAACGAGTCATACAAGAAGCAGAGTTCAATAGAACTGGGTTGGTCATCATCAATGCCTTGCTTTTGCAGATAACCGCGTATTGTTGGCAAAAAGTAAACAAGAAATAAAATAAACAACAATGAGACTACTAAAAGAGGCTCTAAGAAAATAATAAATATCAATGAGAGGACGGCCAACTATATGAAATGGACGGATAAAGAATTTAAGGAAAACACAGTGAAACCAGATAGATAAAAGGTTTATAGGTTTGATGAAGTTAACCAGTTCATATACTTAGGAACTAAATTTTCCTGAACACTAAATATGAAAGAAAAGGCAGAAGCAAGAGTAATGGTGGAAAATCGTTGCATAGGAGAACTACTGAAGGTATTGAAAAGCAAACATATTTCCAGGAAAGCAATATAGAAATATATAATATAGTAGTAAGGCCCGTCGCCACCTACATAAACAAAACATGGACTACAAATAAAGAAATATATTCGGAAGGAAGAACGCAGAAAGAATTTCTTTCAGAAGAACTAATTAACAGGGCAGTTGTACAAAGAAAATTTTGGGTATTATCAGAAACCAATGAACAAAATTGATAAGCCATCCGGAAAGAATGCCAGATCGAAGAATATCTAGAGAGGGCCAATTTAATACCATTTAATATGGTATATGGAGTATAGTTATAAAGACCTTTTATCTTCAAAGAAACAAACATTCTAAATGAATACAAATTTTGTTGGTTGAAACAGAATTAAAAGTAAAGATATGCAAAGAAAATTAATTAATTTATCTGTAATTAAATTTTTGCCTTCTGTATAATTTATAATCAATTATATGTGTCCTTGCCAAAAATACTAATTGCGCCATCATAAGATAATTATGGCCATTAAATTACTATATTTAAGGACGAATGAGTCAATCACGATGAGAATTTTAAATCTGGTATGTTTAAATCTACTTTGTAATTGAATTGTGATGATGAGCTATAATATATACAGGGGAATAAAAATAATAAAATATCCAGTATACATATCTCAACTGATTTTATTGACAATATTTGATTATTGAGTTTCATTACTGATTTGATTAATTGATGATTGATCATTAGTGATTTTGTGGACATTGCTGACATTATTTGTAGATTTAACTATACGTTTATGTATACAATTATTAAAAAGTTTGTCAAAGAAAACGGTTAGATTATGCCACGGTTGGCGAAACGCCATTCGAGATGTTTGGTGTTTTGATTTGAAATTTGTGAAATGATTTGGTGTTTACTAATAAATCTCTTTGAGTTTAGTTTGATACCAAATGTTCCAATATATGAATTGATCTTGTGGAGTATTTTTCATATCCTACTAAGCTAAACAATATTCCTGTGTTTCGATACAATTGAGGAAATATAGAAGGTTCGAACACCATATTATTTTAGGTATTTATCTAAATTTTAATTTGAAATCGGACGAGCTGTTGTGTGAAAGAAGCAAGTTCAAGCAAACAGCAAATTTTCGTGAAATAGTGAAACGATTGGGCACTACTTCTACCGTTTTGAAGACATCTTCTTCTCTCTTCTTTTTCGTTTTCTTTTTTACAGAAGAGTTGTGACCTATGTTAATTCAATTTCCACCCACCTAGGTTCTTATGTCCGCAATTGTGCGGGCTATGTTGGTTTTCAATGTCTCAATAGTTGCTGGTTTGTCGTTTAAGTTTATTACAGCTATAGCTTTTCTTCCTTGCATGTGTCTATATTTTATGGCCTTATTCAAAGTTCCATCTTGTATTATTGTCACTCGTAGGTATTTATACTTGTCGTATTGTTTACTTTCACTTGTACTTCTAAAGTTATATACAGTGATGATCCTATAATACATTCTGTTTTATTGACGTTTACTTCCAGGTCATTGTTCAGAGGGATCCCCCATGTGATTACGTTGTCTTTTCCATGTTTTAAGTGTCTATTCTAAATTAATTTTAAAGAGTATTGGCGATAGGCACCTGTTTCAATCAAAACTGTAAATTCATTATTTTTCTTCTTGTTCTTCATATTTTTCTTTGCAAAACTGTCGTGACTTATGGAAACTCATTACTCATTTACTACTTCTCGCCAGCGGTCTCTATTTCTGGCTTCCTTGGTTACATATTGGAGAGATGAACCAGTTAGGTTTTTAATTTGGATGGTTCACCTTTTTAAAGGTCTTCTGCATTCAATGTAGCCGAAAAATCTTACTATTCGTTCATGAATAATTTTGCGATAGCCTTGTTGGTTTATTTTCAGTTTTTGTTCGGCTGACAGTCCATGGAATGCTAAGGACTCATATCCGGCACCAAATTTAAAAATAATCAATGTGCTTGAGGTCTTGTTTTTTAATGGTCCTTGTTTCAGCGGGATATAGCAATACTGGAAAGAACTAAGATTATTTTATTTGTTTCGTTGTGTTCGATGTTATGCCCCTCTCTCTCCAATTCTTCTGCAAATTTCTCATTGTATTTCTTGATATTTACCATCATCGTCTAATTTCATGAGTGTTTCAGCCTTGGTTCGATATTAAAGCTCGAATTGACCTATCTGATTGATGCTGGTTATGTTGTTGTTTTGACGATCAGTAATCATTAAGTAATCAGTAGATCATTATTTTCTCCCCGTTTATTTCTAGTCCTTAAAGATGGTTTTTGGCCTATATTTTTTTTTTCGATAATTAAGGCCACGCGATCGCAAGAAGTGTAGTTTCAGTTAGTTATTTTAATGTAGCCCATACTGATATCTCGCTTTAATGCTCGAGGGCTCTACGCATGTTAGAGTTACCATAAATGTTGAATAGAATTGTCAACATGATGCATCTTCTTTTTTTTTTGTATAGATGACAAATTAAGCCAATTTGGTGACCTGATATACTCATTTTTTAAAGAATTTACCATAATTCCTCCCATTTTAGGCTGTCGCAGGCCTTTTTGTATAGAGGACATTTTGTATAGAGTGTTTTTTTTGTATGGGGGTATAAATCCTAAAATCGGCCAATTTTTTGGTCACCCTTTGTCCCACACTTTCTGTCAGCTGCTGTGAAACATGTCTATCCTTAATCATTGCTTTAATTCGTTTTGCGGTGACTCCATTCAAACCCGGAACCTTATCATTATTTATCTACCTATAATATAAACTTAAGGCAGGAGAAATTTCCTTACATGAACATGGAAATCCAAAGACTATCAAATCAAGTCAGATCGGTATTAAGGCGAAAGGCACTTTCTGATACCGAACTAGAAACGCTCAGACTAGAAATAAGAACAGAACTAGTACGCTCAGACAAGATATAAGAATATAACAAACAGTCGAGCATGAACAAAATTTGGATAGAACAATGAAAGAAAAGAACGTATTTAGTGAAAACGAAGAAGATGACAACTGGAGACAACAAGTGAGTTTACAATTTAAAGAATACCAATTTCTATTTGAAGGAACCAACCCGGTCACCAGACCCTCACTACCTAAGATCAGATACTCATTTCTCTAACAGAGAACCATGAACATAATGAACAACATTCTCTCCGAATCTAATTCAATAACTGAAACTCATTGTAAAGTCTACTGTTCGGCTAGTACAATTATTACTTTGTGTAATAAACATGTAAGAAAAACATATATTTTAATAACTCTACAGAAAATGTACTCCAATAGAAAAAAAAATAGGGACGAAAATTAACGACCCTAGAAAAAAAAATAGGAAAGCTAGACTCGTATTTAAAAAATCCGCATAAACATAGAAAAATACTAAAAAAGAAATAAATATTATGAAGAAAGGCTAAAAGTATTCCTTGATAATATGAAGCAAAGAGCTACGGCTCTCGGACCCCGTATTCGCCGATATAATGAGCGATCTAAACGCTATAGAGACAACAAGTAGTTTATTAGGAATCCACGTGTCTTTCATCGAGCATTAAACGACAAAAGTACACACCAAGGCGTAGCCCAACCTCCACCAACACTTGACGAAATGCTGTTGTATGGTCAAACAACATCATTCATGACGACCAAGCTTATTTAAAATAATATACTGAACATTATTTTCTAATAACTTTTATTCATATTTCTAACGCGAAGCAAAATAGCCAGAATTGACACTGTTTGAAAATTCGTAGTAAGCTGAGTTTAAAGTTCAGATTTTAGTTGACTCCTGTCAACAACCTGTATAACTGTGCAAGAATTTAAATCTGTATTTCTTCAAATAACGAAAATATGGGGCTGTCTTCATCTTAAATGCGATGAACAAAAGAATACGTAAAACGGACAAAAGAATACTCAAAAATACACCACATCTCGGTGTTGCTTTCGCTATCTCAAGAAACATTCTTGGTTCTTTAACTAATGTCCAGCCAGTATATAATCGACTTATGACACTATCCCTCAAGTGTGCTAACAAAAACTATACATTAATCAATGCACACCTCCCAGTTAACGAAGAAAATAAATCTAATCCTGAAAAAGTAAATAAGTCCTGGGAAATTCTGGAAAAGACTCTCTCTAAAGTTCCGTCTAACCATGTAAAAATTCTATAGGGTTATTTCAACGCCCAACTAGGGAAAGAAAGTACAGAAAAACAGTCGGCAGTTTTCGCTGCTCATAAATGGACTAACCATAATGGTAGAAGATTTGTCGAATTATGTTCGCAGTTTAATCTAAAAATAATGTCAACCCATTTTAAGAAGAATCTAGAATCTTTAATGATCTAGCAATTTTAGCTCAATATGTATTAACGGCACAGAAACAGATTGAAATCCTAAAAGAAACAGCAGAAAAGGTAGGACTCCAAATTTCCTTTGAAAAGACACAATACATGACCTGCAACAGACTAAGAACACCATTTCTAAAAACAAATTATGGTAACATCAGACGAGTCTCTCAGTTCAAATATTTGGGTGAAATAATCATGGAAAATGGGTTGGAAAAAGCGGCCAATAAGGGTAGATGTCAAAAAATGGAAACGGCATTGAGACTTACACAAAATATTTACAACAAAAAATGCCTATCTAAAAACACAAAACTGAGACATTACAACACAGTTATTAAGCCAGAATGTCTATATGCTGCAGAAACGTTCGTTTTGAATAGAAAGAGGGACATCGAGGACATTGAAAACAAGGAAAAAAAATCATAAGAAAAATCCTAGGCCCCAAACAAATAAATAGCACAACATACCGACTTCGAGAAAACCAAGAAATCAAACAATACACAGATATACATAGCGATATATAAAAAGGATGAATCCGAGTAGGCTAACTAGACAAATAGTCGAATTTTATGAAAATAGGAGTAGAGCTAAAGTAGAAATAATTAAATGGATTGCTGCAATTAAAGAGGACCTAAGATCAGCAAATATTACACAAAGTGAAATTCAGGATAGAGGCTGTTTCAGACACAAGGTTAACGTTTAGAAGGTTGGCCAGAGAGAAAAATGTAGGAAGACTAGAACAACTTGGTCTAACGAAACGAAAAAAGCTCATAGCGAAAGAATGAAATTCGTATGGGCGCAAAGGAAGGCTAACAACAACAAACGCCTCTAATTGTACTTCGCGTAGTCCACCCTGGCCCATACGTGAATAATAATAATAATAATAATAATAAAGCAGCAGCAGAACAATACTCACGGACTGTGTTCGAGAATGGAAAGGACAAACATTGCACGGAAGGTTTCCTAAGTCACTCGAAGATGACAGCATTGACGAACAATTGTCTCTGAAGTGGCTGACCGATGGACTCTTGTACCCAGAAACAGAAGGTTTCGCGATATCTATTCAAGATAGGGTAACAAGAACAAAAAACTATGAAAAGCACATACTGCATTTGGACGTAGTCGATAAGTGCAGGAAATGCGGTACTTTGGGGGAAACAATTGAGCACCTTATTGGCGGTTGCCCGGCCCTTGCTTCTAATGCTTATTTAGGACGACATAATCAGCTGGCAAAAATTATACATCAACAAATTGCAAAAAAATACTCGCTATTAGAAAATGCACCTCCTCCATATTATAAGTACTCGCCTTCTGTACTTGAATCATCCGATACCATTCTTTACTAGGACAGACCAATCACTACTGATCGAACGGTTGATTATAACAGGCCGGATATTGTTCTAATCAACAAAAAGGACAAGAGGGCTTTTATAATTGACATCGCAGTGCCACTATCTCACAACATTAGAAAAACTGAGATAGAAAAATCCACAAAGTATGAAAATCTGGCATACGACTTGAAGAACCAGTGGAAACTGAGTAAGGTAGATGTAGTACCCTTCGTTATATCCGCCGAAGGCCTGATAAGTAAGAGATGTTCAAAGAACCTCGAGAGCCTCGGGATCTCGAGATCGATTGCCATAGTGGGACAGCGTGCCGTGCTCTTGCAGACGTGTCACATTGTTCGTAAGATATTATGCTAGGGTGAGAGGAGCTGAATTGCTTTTTCATCTTGGCATTGGAATACCGGCCAGCATGAGCTGAGATTCTACAGTAAGGATGTGCAGAATAATAATAATAATAATAATAATAATATATAATAACAGTGGAAACCTGATTAGAGCGATCAATGGATGGGCAGTGCCAACTCTGACCTATTCCTTTGGTATTGTTAAATGGTCAGAAACAAACCTTGATGGACTGGATAGATTAACACGTCGAATCTTGACAAAATTCCGATGTCTGCATCCAAATTCATCTATGAAGCGACTGTACATTCCAAGAAAGTTGGGAGACAGAGGCCTCGTGAACATGAAGAACCTTTGTCTGAACCAGGAGAGTAAGATGAGAGAAATCTTCATTAATTCAAGCAGCACGCTAATGAAGTTGGTTGCTAAGGAGGACCGGGGTTTCACCCCGTTGAACCTAGATAAATTGAATCGTGTTGATGGTAGAACAACACTTACGGATTGTGTCCGTGAATGGAAACAACAGACACTGCATGGACGGTATCCAAAGTCACTCGAGGATGATACCATTAATGGACCATTGTCTCTAAAATGGCTGACCGATGGGCTGTTGTACCCAGAAACAGAAGGTTTTGCGACATCTATTCAAGATAAGGTAGTAAGAACACGGAACTATGAAAAGCATATACTACACATGGATGTTGTCGACCGATGTAGGAAGTGCGGTATAGTGGGGGAAACGATTGAATACCTTGCAGTTCTAGTCCCTAATGCTTATTTAGGAAGACATAATCAGCTGGCGAAAATTATACATCAGCAAATTGCATTAAAGTATTCGCTATTAGATAACGCACCTGCTCCATATTATAAGTACTCACCTTCTCCCGTATTGGAATCATCTGATTCAATCCTATACTAGGACAGACCAATCACAACAGATCGAACGGTCGATTATAATAGACCAGACATTGTTCTAATTAGTAAAAAGGAGAAAAGGGCTTTTATAATTGACATCGCAGTGCCACTCTCTCATAATATCAGGAAAACCGAGTTGGAGAAAACCACTAAGTATGAAAACCTTGCGTACGATTTGAAAAACCAGTGGAAACTGCATAAGGTAGAGATAGTGCCTTTCATTATATCCGCCGAAGGCCTAATAAGTAAGAACTTTTCAAAAAATTTGAAGAACCTTGGTATCTCAAAATCGATTGCCATAGTGGGACAACGTGCAGTACTCTTGCAGACATGCCACATTGTTCGTAAAATTTTATGCTAAGTGAGAAGAGTTAAATTGCTTTCTCATTTTGGCATTGTAATATAGACCAGCTTAGGCTGAGATGCTGAGTTCAGTACGAGGATAATAATATATATATGTATATATATATATATATATATATATATATATATATATATATATATATATATATATATATATTACACATATATATATATATATATATATATATATATATATATATATATATATATATATATATATATATATATATATATATATTACACATATATATATATATATATATATATATATATATATATATATATATATATATATATATATCAAAAGTTCTTGAATACCACATAAAATAGCACAAAACAATAGTTTTAATACAATAAATTGGTATCTATTAATTCATTAGCAAGCTGTAATTTTCAAATTAGTATATTCTAATTATGTCGAATTAGACATGCTAATTACCCGCTAATAATTATACGTATTTTAATTGCCCTGCGATATAACAAACGTAACGCCGATAAAATGCCAACACAGCGGTCGTTTGCCGTCGAGAAATCAAACGGCCATAAATCTGGAAAGTACCGCGTACACTTTTAAACAAAAATCGCCGCGGTAATAAATTAATTATTATTATTTATTCAGAATAATTAGCGGATTTCGTTTTAAAGGTCATTTTGAAGTCTGGGTCTCAAAATATTTTATTTTATACGCTACTAATGATTTATGAGGTTCTTTATTGAGTTATGTTCGGTCCGTCTCCGTTTCGAATTGTTTTTTTTTTATTTCCCTGTGGTTTGTTTTTGATTTATTTAACGTGTTTGAGGTACTAATTGGTATTTAATGGTTGTTATTAAGCCTTATTTGCCTGGGGTGTTAGGCTAATTTTTAAGGATAGTTTGTGACGATATATTTTGAGTATATAATACATTTTCTTGCCCGTGTTAGCTTGTTCAGATGGTAATTTCATTATTATTTAGTCCGTAATGTTTTGACAAGTGATATTTCTAGCATAAGTATACGTTCTGTCAAAAAAGTACCGGGAATTGATCATTTGAAAAGCCTGCTTAAAGGGATAGATAAAATAATTTTTTTCGCAAAGTTGGCACAACTGTCCTCTATACTGAGTTTGAAGATCATCTGTCATTTAGTTTGTTTACAGTGGTCGATTTTGTCACTTCATCTCAAGTGTTTTGCGATTTTTACAATAGATAAAAATATCGAACAAAGAATTTGTCTTATATTTTGCATTGCAAATGAAATTTCGTGTGCCGAGTCGCCGAAAATGTTGAAGAAGGTTTACAGTGAATTGACTTTATCAAAAACACGTGCATATGAGTGGTAGAGTGCATTCAAAAGCGGTCGAGATGTGGTGGAAGATTTGCCTCGCTCTGGTCGGTCATCAACGTCTTCAACTGAAGTTAACAACATAGCATCGTAATTATCATATTAACATAAGTGAAGGAAATGGTGACTGAAAATCGTCATTTATCTGAAAATCGTCTCCTGAATCAATTCGTACCATTTTAAGCGATTGTTTGGACATGAAACGCGTTGCCGCTTTACTAGTGCCAAAAGACTTGAATTTCTCAATCTCAATCGCTGGAAACATGCCAGAACGAGTCACTTCCGACCCCACATTCATAAAACGCATTGTAACTGGCGACGAGACATGGTTATACGAGTTTGACATGCAAACCAGTCAACAAGCTTCGAAATGGCGCCGTCCAACTGAGCCGAAACCGAAAAAACCACGTCAAAGTCGATCAAAATTTAAGGTGATGTTGACTGTTTTCTTTGATTAACGCGGTGTTGTGCACTCGGAATTTTTGGCAGAAGGTCAGACGTTAATTAAAAAATATTATCTGAGTGTTATGTTTGAGAGAGCAAATTCGAAAAAGGCGAGATTTGTGGAAAGAAAACTCTTGGATTTTACATCACGACAATGCGCCATCTCCCAAGGCTATCATTGTGAAAGAATTTCTAGCCAAAAACTCCATAAACACCATCGAACAACCACCGTATTCATCTGATATGGCTCCGGCCGACTTTTTTCTCTGTCTAAATCTCAAATTACCACTTCGAGGCAGCCATTTTCAGTCGATAGAAGACATAAAAGATGATTATTCGATTACATTAAGCATGGAATATGATATCGGCCAAATGGCCACTGCGGCTTCGCTTGGCAGCGCGTATCCTATAGACTCAATTGTCGATGACTCGTAGGTATAAATCGGGCTCGATATCATTGATGGTTGGTTTTCTTGACTTTAAAGGCATGAATGATATGCGGCTTGTTCGCATAGACCCGTGATTTCACGTAGCCTCACAAGAAAAAGTCTAATGGCATTAAATCACATGATCTCGGTGGACAGATGGCGTCGCCGAAACGTGAGTTAACCATGCCGTCGAATTTGTTGTGCAGATGATCCATTTTGCATGCGCTGTGTGGCACGTAGCGCCATCTTATTGGAACCACATGTCGCTGAGATCCATATCTTCCAATGCAGGCCAGAAAAAATTGGTTACCATCAATCAGTACCTCTCGCCGATGACAGTTATGGCAGCGCCAGCATCAATTTGGAAACAGTACGAGCCAATGACTCCGCCGGACCAAATTCCACACCAAACAGTGAGTTTTTTTGGATGCATTTGCAACTGATGGGTCTCATGGGGATTGTTATCTCCACAAACGCGACAATTTTGCTTGTTGGCATGGCAATTCATCCAAATATGGATCTCGTCGCTGAAAATTATTTTCCGTCCGAAATCAGGGTCCATTTGCAATTACTCCAGAGACCAGGAAGTGAATGCTCGACGCTGCCTCTAATCGTTTACCTTCAGTTCCTGAGACAATTGAATTTTGTACAGGTACCCGCCCAAGTCTCGACGTCAAATTCTCCAAGTTCAGGTCTGCAAAAGGACAAGTTCTTCGGCGAGACGAGGAATTCACTGGGGTTATTCTGTGAACTTGCTCGGGTTATCCTGCATAGTCTTGTTCACTGAAGGAATGTTTTCTACAGACTTCACGTTCCGACGACGTACGAGTGTTGTTTCATTGTTTACTGAACCAGTTAATTTGAATTTGTTCACCAAACGATGAACACTCAACTTAACAGGACGATTATGTGCATCGTAAAAATCACGTAGCGCGTGGAACGTAGCTCGCAGTGAACACTAATTTTGATAGTAAAGTTTAATAGTTTGCACGCGTTATTCAACACTGTAGGTTTCCACGATAGTTTGCCCAATATTAGTTACTATAACCTCCAAAATTGACACGTATAGCTTCACCAATATAATTCGAAGTATACATCGCTAGGTTGGACGATTATGTGTACCATAAAATTCATGAAGTGATCTGATTTTGAAAACAAATTTCGACAAATTGCAAGCGTTGCTCTGATTTTAAAAGTTTCAGGATGATTTGTCAGACTATATTATACCTGTTTCAGTTAATAATGTCGATTTTGCTAAGAGATGGAGTTACTAATACATTTGTTGGTATAGACCAGGGTTTACCAACCCGTCGATCACGAGCTACTGGTAGCTCGCGTGGACAATTTGGGTAGCTCACGGCTATAAGCAATTCAAGTAATGTATAATATAGTTATAGTAAAATAAATCTTGTACGCCGAAAATGTGTTTCCATTATAGCATTAAACAGGTTTAGATAGCTCTCTCTGTTTGAATATTTTAAAGTAGCTCACTACACTAATATCTATGGTGTTTTGAAGAGTAAACATATTCCATCAAAAGCCAGTTCGTTATTAATTGTCATTTCGTGAAAAACAGTTTTTCATAGCTTTGAAAATGTCGAATTATGTACTAGAAAAATACGTTTTATGGGAAAGTTTAATAACGTTCTTTCATTTGAAGAAAACAGTGCTGAAATGTATCTATTGTTGGTTGAAACAGGCTCCAAAAAAGACAATGAGCGTCTAAGATAGCCGAAAAGATTTGAAGATGTACATTTGCAAGCATTATTGGATGAAGACTCAACATATACGTTGAATCAATTGACAGAAGCATCGAATGTTGCCCAATTAACCATTTTCGAACGCCTATATGCATTGGGAGAGATTCAGAAGGAAGGAAAATGGGTTCCATATGAACTGGAAAGGATATTGAAAAGCGGAAAACCACTTGTGAAATTTGGCTTGCCGGGCAGAAAAGAAAAGGTTTTTTGCATCGAGTTGTTCGCCGTTCGATGTTCTCAAATCCTTCCGAGTTCAGAATGTTAGAATTACTAGGTTCTCGAGTAGAACCACGTTTTAGATTTGTAAAATCTCGACGTTTCCGCTTCCATTTTGAAACCATTATCAAGATAATCTAGTTGATTTACTCCGAGGTCTCAATCTGCCTACTCCTCAGAGTTCACAACTAGAAAAGAACAGGATCGGCGCGACCTCTGCATTAATAGGTTAGGTTGTGGGTGGTGCGCTCGGAAGAGGGGTGGGGATGACACGGGAGGTGGATGTTTGATTGGAAGGGTTTAGGACGGGCAATTTGTAAATAAGAGGTTTCCATGTATTTGGAATTCTAAGACCGTCGTCCGTCTTGTTTAAACAGTCTGTGTGGTTTTCGATCCTAATTGCTTCACGAATTATGCGGGGTTTATAGGAATATATAGGTGCGATTTCTTTGGCTTTGTCGAAATCTATTTTGTGACCCGTTTGGATGTGATGTGCTAGTGTTGAGGAGAGTTGCGAGAGAATGCTCATATATACGATTTTAAATGCGTCTGTTGGTTTGGTCGATATATGACTGGGAGCAGCCAGAACAAAGAATCTCATAGACTCCATGTGACTCCTGTGGAATATTATCTTTCACTGGTCTAAGGAAACTGGATATATTTCTTTGTGTTGTAAATATCGTTTCGATATTACGGAATCTGAATACGTCGCAAATTTTATCAGTAACTCCCTTAATGTATGGCAGAAGAACTTTGGGGTTTTGGAAAAATTCTCTAGAGGATTGGTGGATATGACCAATTGCCTGAAGTTTATTAATATGCCTTTTAATTTGATGCATGTCATAGCCGTTTCTAAGGAATGCAGTTCTGTTTGCTTATGTTGCTAGTGCGATAATCTTAGAGATTTTGTAACTAAAGATTTGACCATCCAATTTCATTGGGATGGATGATGATGTGAGTACGTATTTAGATAACGGTTTGTGTGGGTAGGTTTACGATAGTCTGAATAGGAGAAGCTTTAGTTTGGCCTTTTTGATATTAGAACGTCAAGAAAAGGGAGGGCAGAATTGTTTTCAGTCTTCATTCTGAATTGGACCTGGGGATGTACATTGTTCAAATGTGAAACGAACAGATTTAACGATTGTATTCCGTATGGCCAAATAACGAAGGTGTCATCCACATATGTGAACCATCAAGTAGGTTTCTACGGACTTCGGTTAATAGATAGGTTTTGAAAATGTTCCATAAAAATATTGGCAACGAAAAAAAAGTCGAGATTTTACAAATCTAAAACGCGGTTCTACCCGAGAACCTAGTAATTCTTATATATATGTTATTAATATTATTCACGTATGGTCCCTGGTGGACTACGCGAAGTACAATTAGAGGCGTTTGTTGTTGTTAGCCTTCTTTTGCGCCCATACTAATTTCATTCTTTCGCTATGAGCTTTTTTGCTTTCGTCAGACCAAGTTGTTCCAGTCTTCCTACATTTTTTTCTCTAGCCAACCTTCCAAACGTCAACCTTGTGTCTGAAACAGCCTCTATTCTGAATTTCATTTAATATTTGCTGATCTATTAGCCTACTCGGATTCATCCGTTTTATATATATATATATATATATATATATATATATATATATATATATATATATATATATATATATATATATATATATATATGTTACTTCGTAGTGTTTCGCGGATGGAAGAATACGCTAGACTATTAGTCCGGGAGTACATCCCGTTTGTTAGGAACGTGCAGACGTTTCACCAAGGTGAAAATTCAGTTTTCAGTCTTCAGACAAGCATTGAGAATGCCAAGTGTGACCTTGGTGAAACGTCTGCACGTTCCCAACAAACGGGACACAAACGATCGGGTGTACTCCCGGACTAATAGTCTAGCATATATATATATATATATATATATATATATATATATATATATATATATATATATATATATATATATATATATATATATATAATATGTATATGTATAAAGAAGGCTTTGCTATGTATTTGGTGGAATAGTAGGGGAACTGTGAACTACGAACTGCTGAAACTTGAAGAAACTATTACTGGCGATAAATACCGCCAACTCTAGATAAAATTGAACCGAGCATTGGAGGAAAAACGATCAGAATGCGCCCAAGTACACGATAAAGTAATTTTTCAACATGACAATGCACGGCTCCATGTTTCATAATCTGTAAAAAACTATTTGGAAAACGTTAAATGGGACTTCCTACCACCCGTCGTAATCACCGAACTTAGTCCCGAACTACAACTTATTTCGATCGATGCAGCACGGACTTCTAGAACAGCGCTTTTATTGTTACGAAGAATTGAAAATTTGGCTTAATGAATAATTGGTTGCAAAAAAACCAAAAGTTGTTTTGGCGCGGAATCCATTCTTTGACAGGAAGATGCGAAAAAGTAATAGCTAACGATGGCCAATACGTCTATTGTTAAGGTAATTTATTTTGTTATGGAAATATACGCTCAAATTTTGCGTAAAAATCGTCATTATTAACCGAAACACTTCTTATATATACAAATATATTTACTAGATGATTGCCCAAAGTTACACTTCCTTTACAAAGCGACCCCCCATCATTATTTTTGGGTATTTAGCAGCATTTGTTTTGGTTAGGTAAGCCGTGCATATCTTTTTTATTCTATTAATTTATTCATAATGATATTAAGTTTATTTGTTTACTTTCTGGTTGCAGCTTTTATTATTAATTGCCATATTATCATTATTCATTTTAATTTTTCATATTCTGTTATAATGAATATTAAATAGAATATACTTAAAAAAAAAGCCATCAAGACATCACATTAATTATCACGTATTTTTTCTTCATTGTTTTCGGAAGCGAAAAAGCATTTAATAGAAGAATCCAAGTTGTTTTGGTGTAATAGCAGTTTGTGCCAAATTGCTTTGTATATAATGTATAACTTATGGAAAACAATCAAATTGGGTGAAATTACGTTGGCTAATTGAAAAAACATTATTCCGCAAAAAGTAGCTTAGAAGTCAATTTTATACAATTTCGATGGTCTTTTGGTCAATATCCCGGAAGCTATTCAGTCCGATCTTGGTGTTATTCCAATCAAACATCATGAAATTCCTACAGTTATTGACTGCTTTTTATTGTGCTCAAGTATAAAAATAATAATATGGTCAATCGTTAACTTTTTTTAAAAATATAGTTATAGGAATTAACCCCCACCAATAAATAATCCACTTGTTAAAATGTTGTCATAGTTGGGCAATGATTACATGTAGTGGCAAGTTAACTAATCCCGCGTAAATCAAGAGACTTGTCATAAGAGAGGGTCTTGGGGCTAGAGACGAGGCTCCAGACTTACCCCTCTTGCCCTTTCGACATTCCGACTTTCATAAATCAACCCTGCGGCCTTCGAATGGATCGAGTTGGTGGGGTCCCGAACCCGTTGCACAACACGTAGTTTTAAAAATTGATAACACCATGGCCGATCGCTTTTTTACATGTCAAAGTCATCGATAATGATTTTACGAGTCTATCGGGACTGGATTTCTGGGCTCCATTCGGCGAGTGAAAAAAATTGGACCACGCCACGATGAGGAAGGTGGGTTTGATAATGGAGCTTCCTAGGGGTGAATAATATTTATGATATTATTAGAGATTCGTTAGATTGAAAAATTCAGTATTTGGAGTGAACTGAAAATGATCAGAACGAAAACTTTTTTGTTGCTTTTTGTAAGAAATGTTCGGTACGTATTCAATAATATGTGCGGTTATTCATTACTTAATAGATGGACGCACATGTAAATGAAGTTTCAATTGCAGGCCTGTTTGAAATTCAATACAAAAAATCCCCTAAAGCTTATAAGGTGATTTTTTAGATATACACAAAATATCGATTTATTAATACAAATATATTTAATTTTCTTTAAAGCAACGCCCTCTCATTGCAATACACTTGTAGCAATGTTTTTTACAGTCTTCGAAGCGGTTTTTCTATTCGACATCTGATATTTCCTTCAAACTGACCAGCTAACTCTCTTGAACTGCTTCTACGGACCGAACACGGTGTTCACGAAGTAGTTCCTTCTATTGAGGAAATAGAAAAAAGTCATACGATACCATATATGGTAAATATGATACTTGTTAAACATTTGTTTGATTTTAAGTGAAAAATTGATGAATAATTATTGCGGTATACGATTGTGAGTTATCGTGATATAAAAAACGTGAATTGTTTTGTTACAAATCTGGATGTTCTTTTTTCTCCATTTTTTCTTCATTAGGCGTAAAAAATCTTCCTGAACGAGATGTATCTTGTATATATATATTTTTTTTTGGCATAACTTTGTCATCTTAACTCTTTCTTAACATTTCTAATGCATTAGCACAAAAAATTTCTCTTTTCAAACAATATTTAATACAAATTAATTTTAAAAAATTGACAACATTTTTTACCATTACAAAAGACCCTAAAATTTGCTAACTTAACAAACAAAATGATATAAAACGTCTGTCAGGTGTCAATGCCAGTCATTCCAACTTAAAAAAGAAGTGGTTGTATTCATATGTGCACACATTTTTAAAACAAAAATCATCTTACCTTTTGATCAGAGTTTGATGACTTTTGTGGTTTCATATTTGACAGTTATAGTTGTTTTTGGCATTTGAACACCGTAACATATGCCATTTATAAAACTTAGGACTATAATAACGGCAGTTTTGTGAAAAATGTCCATTAAGTTAAGAAATGGGCGCATTTAGATTTAATTGTATTTAGTGTGAAGAAAATCCAAGCGTGGGCTTTGGAATGATTTATTAAGTTGGTAGGATGTTTTCCTACCAACTTAATAATTTTTCTACCAGAGGATTTCAATGGAGGGGATACCACTTGTTAAATGTGGCTGACAGGCATTTGGCAGGCTCAACATAGTGTTTAAGAGCGAACTCCCACTTTGCCTGAAAAGAAAAGTTTTCGATCGTGCATCCTGTCAGGTTATGATATAGGGAAGTGAAACTTGAAAATTCACATGGCAATCAATTCAAAAACTTCGGGTAGCACAGAGGGAAATGGAAAGATGTATGTTTGGCATTACAATACATACATATATATATATATATATATATATATATATATATATATATATATATATATATATATATATATATATAAATTTGGTTCTGGTATGAATACCCTCTTCAAACTATATTCATGATAATAATTTTTTAGATTTGTTTGGATTTAAAAAAGTATCATTGCTAACAAATATTGTCTGGATCGTTCCATAGTTTCTGTATATATATATATATATATATATATATATATATATATATATATATATATATATATATATATATATATATATATATATATATATATATATATATATATATATATGCAATGTCAGATTTCTTTGGACTGCGTCCAATGAGACAACAGTAGTTGAGTGTTATCATATATCTAATCGGGTATATTGGGTTCCACAATCCCATGTGGAACACACAACAACCTGCGTCTCCGCTTTAATGAGCATTTTTGTTGATTGATAACTGGAGACGAGCCCCACCCATTCCTTCAACTGGAGGGCATATGTTTTGTCTCTTGATATTTAGACTTTTCAGGGTACCTACACATGCTCCCCCATCAAGAATAGGAAGACCCTATCCACAGCCAACAACCTATGTTTTCGCCGACTTCCCGTCGGATGGCGTATATATGCAATGTCAGATTTCTTTGGACTACGTCCAATGAGACAACAGTAGTTAAGTGTCATCATACACCCATATATATATATATATATATATATATATATATATATATATATATATATATATATATATATATATATATAAAGAATTTGCTGCATTATAGCATAGTAACCATAAATTATAACAATGTGACAGTTTGGTACATTTCTCAAAGAGATTCTTAATATTCATCTAATATGGAAATCATCTCTTCAAATAGAGCTTTTTTAAATCAATTCTCTAATTAGTCTCCAATCAAGAAAAAAATTACGGCAATGATTAAGTCAAACCAAAAAGATGAAGTCAAAAATAAATCAGAGTACCTGAGCATTCCTACCATTACATTAAATTTGTGTTCTTCAGGCCGAGTTTCCCATGGTTTTAGTTTGTAGGGTCTTCTTTATTACGCTCACCCCTCCATTTTTCGACCGCGACTGACGTCGCTTAACTTCACTTATCGAGAACTGATGTTCGACGAGATGCCGCTGTTCCGATACCATAATTCATACAAGTAGGTTTCATAATTAAAATCATAAAAATTTCTGTGATCGTTTCCACTGAAAGTATACTCTTCTAATTTATTCAAAATACATCTTTTATCATATATCTGGTTATGGATAATTAAAATGGAATTGCTAACGGCAATGGAAGATAATTTTCTGGACAATCAATTGTTGATCAAATTGAATGACAACTGCCAAAAAAAAAGCCATAAGTAATGAATATAAAATATTTATTCTATATTTTGGTTTTAGTTTAAGCAGAAGTTCTTGACATTGAGCACATTGTTGAAAACAAACTGACTACATACTTGTCAGATGTATTTCTTTTCGTCTTAGCGTCTAATAAATCGAATAGATGTGGAAAATGTGGATGTGGATTTTTTTTAATTTAGGAAGAGAGTATATGTGTATAAACCTGGTTGCTATGTAATTTCGACAAGATAGCGCTACACTTCACAGAGGTGCTAAAACAACTGATCTATAATGCGTCACATTTTTAGAATGTATCCTCGTCTTAAATTGCAATGAAAAACATTAACCAACGAGGATCTACAATATCATATAGCTAGACTGATTTATCTATAAGTTTATTTATAAGAATAGCCCCTATATGAACCATGAGCTACTATATAAACACGTGACATCTATATCTCGTTAATGATAGAGCTATTGCGAATACCGAGCCTTCATTTAATCGTGTAGACCACTAGTGATTTATTTAAATTTACGAACTTCTATTTATTTATTAAAATTCCCCTAGATCTAGCATAATAAAACAAGGTCTAAGATTTTTATTAGTTTCTATACTTTCTGAGCAACAAAAAATATTTTTTTTTTTTTATTTTCTCAAGTGAAATATAAAAATCTTTTAATGACAAAACAAACTTAAAAAAGCAAAATTTTCTTTTGGCTCAAGTAGAATTTATCAATGCTCTTAGAATAGTGATTGTTCATATATAATTAGTACCTCATTATTTTTATCGTTGACTTGAGTCATTATTATACATAATTAAGTAGAATTTCTTTTATTGATTATCGAAAGCTTCACAAAGTTAATATTTAAACCAGTATTAATTTAAATAAATATATTATATTGTGATTCTTAACATTTTCTCTTTACTGATTACAACATATATAAAATAGGCTTTCCATTCAATTCCAGATCATATGCGCTTTCATAAAACTTTGAAAAATAACTAGTAATTAATAATACACGATCTGTTAGTGAATAAGGACATCTATCTCGTGACCGGCTATTTCGTCCCGGCAGTAGTTAAGTAATATTTCTTCAGCAACCATTCCACTTTTATCTGTCCCTAGTAACGATTATATCAGGTCTCATTATCTGTACCATTGAAGACAGATGACAGAAAGGGATTGAGAAGGGGAAGGTAAATCAACATAGAAACTTAATCTAGAATAAATTTACAAGCGTTAATTCGAAACCACAGTTCGAAAAAAATGTGTAATTTAGGCTTGATTATGTTTTTCCTGGACAGAAGTATTATATATTGTTTTCTTTCTTATGTAATATGTGGAAATACCTGACAATTGCATTAAAACCACATTAAAATGATCAACCTTGTTTTTAAATACAGTGATTAAGTGTTTTATCGTGTGTAAAGACACACGTAAACATGGATACCATTACAAATAAATAAAACTAAATAAATAATACCGAACCAACACGTTTTGAAATAATTTTCGTTTTACGTAGCCTACAAACACCCAAGGGAACCTTTAAAAGTGATCAGGCATTTATCAATATTAGTCAAAAATCATTCTTAATGAATCCTTCAGATTCAATTTATTATATTCGAATTTCCTTCAATCGATATCACGTTCTAATTTTATCATCAGCTGGCTCAGGTTCGAGATGTCAGAGCTTACTTGTTCCTACAACCATTTGGGTTGATTAATGGTTTTTGAATGGCTTCAACAACTATTTAATTTTCAAACTTTTGGATCGCTATATTTACCAACAAATATATATGATGCTTGTAACTATGTGATTCTGAAACTTAACATTAATGAAGACTATTGTATATGAATTTTAGCTTGAAGTTTTTTTTAACAAAAATGTTTGTTTTATTATAAAAATTCAAAGTATAATTCCTTGTTCGTTATTTTCTTTAATATTTTGTAGTTTTGATATTTTATTTTATAAAATTAAATATTAAAGCGACTTTTAAAAATTTGTGCTCTTTACGTATTGTTTTTTAAGTTGGTAGTAATGGCGTTAAGTAGTAACGTTGGTAGTAATGGTAGTAATGGGTTGGAGTAATGGCGAATTAAGTATTATAGACATTGTAGCAAAACATCCCGATTTGTGGCAAATCAATTCAGCGGTTTCCCATTACGGTAAAGCATCTTTGCACATTGCAATGGTTATTCATCAATTTCGTCCTAAAAATCAAATTAATACTCTTACACAAGCACCATATTTACCGAATATGACACCATGTGACTTTTTGTGTTATTTCGTTGGAGAAACCACTTCGTAAAGGCCGTTTTGAATCCATAAAAGCCATTTAAGAGAATTCGCTGGCAACATTGAACATTTTGAACATTGAAACTGTTTTGCAAAACTGCAAAAGAAATTTTGAAATATCTGTATTGCATTGAAAGGGGATTATTGCATTGACAATTTGGATGAATAAAATATCTTGTCTTTTATTTAAAGTCATCTCTCATTTTGATTATAATAGAATGAATATATATATATATATATATTGGAAATTGATAGTGAATATTAATGACAGGAATTTGATCTGTATATATTTTAACATTATTATTTTCCCACTGAACAATTAAACCAATATTCAAAATGTTTTATAATTTTTGTTCATCAATTTATTGTTGGTAAAAAGATTTCAAATTTCATGAATACATTTATTCATTTAGAACATGAATTATACATATTATACAATACGATTTTGACTTTTAATTTTCGATTTAAATAATAAATGATTGTTCTTTATCAATTTTTTTATCATTATTTTTCCTTCAATCAGAATGAACTAACTATATTGCTTCCGTTTTATAATATCATAAATTAGTCGTTTTCCATCATAAAGTGGTTACTAGTTTTATATCATGATGAAAACTACTCATAACTGAATAAGTACTATACAAAGTATTTACATTTTAATTGAGACATATATCTGATAAGTCTGAAAATTTTAATAAAAATCTTTCTAATGAAAAATTCACTGATAACTGTTTCAAACAGATTATGATTTGTGTCATATTATACTATCAATAATTATTTCCAATTACTTTTGGATGTAAAAAAATCTCTTTCATCAGTTTTACTCTTGATATTGATATTTTGGCATGTATAAATTCCAATTTTAACAAATATCTTGTATGCAAATAATTTTTTATGATGATGACAAAAATGATAATGATAAAAATGTTGTCTCGAATTCTGCTTAATGATAATTGTTACACTCTTGCTGGCTTCTTAAATACATTGACTTTAAAGTAAATAGAAGCTGATTATCATGAAATCTATTAAAAAAGTAAACCAAGTTCACTTAAATATTGTATATTTTTATCTCGTTATTTCCCATTAATATATGAAACAATTTGATGATAATGTACTATATTTTATGGTGAAAAAATGTACTTACTTTGCCCAAGATGTACCCTTTTCATCCAAGGATAGATCTGTGGTGGATTACTAGCTTGATTCCCACTTTTTGAATTGTTATTATTCGTATTCGCTTTCTGTTCGTTGCTCGATGTCGAACTGGTACTGGAAGCAGGCGATGACAAATTCTGTGAGGCTGTCGACGAAGCTGCTCCAGCTTTACCTGGTGGTGAAGTACTGACCGATAACGGAGATGTCAGTCCCGAACTTTTAGACGTAATAGTTGCGTTTGAATTATTTCCAGTTTGAGTACTGGCTAGAGGTGGAGTACTTCTGTTCGGAGGAGCGTTAGTACTCAAATCTTGAGGACTGGACACTCCAGTAGACGAAGTCGAGTCCGCATATTTGCAACTGGCCGAAGGATTTAGCATTCCGGGACTTTGACCACCGGGACTAGCATGGTGCATGGCACCGCTCCCGGCACCACCGGGAAGCCGTTGTGGTTGTAACTGTGTGTAATCTCCCATCGGCTGCAGTCCATGACCTGGGGCAGGAGCGGCATAAGGATGTGGAGTATATCCTTGAGGTCCCACTTGGGGAGGAGAGTAACATGTAGGGGGGTAATTAGCAGCAGCTGCCGCATTCGGATTATAATAGTCAGCTCCAGGACTGGCAGCTTGATGAGAATGTTCACCAGCGCGGCCTTGTTGTCCATAGCACTGGGCCAACGAATTCACAAATTGATACGAACTCATCGTCAGTCAAATCGGACACTGATCAGTTTCAGATCAACCGCACAACATTCGTAACATACGCGACGTAATAAACAGCACCAAAAACGCTAAACAAAAACTGTCACGGTTTCAAAAAGTTTTCACGATGCGGTGTGACGTGAACAACATCGCGGAACCGACTAAGCTTTACCAGTTAGTCCGTATCACGTGGATTCTTATGCGATAGTAAAACGGCAATCAGGCATCACGACTGGCTCGAAGGACCATGCGATCCCACGCTGTTTAGTTCGCGTTCGACGTTGCCTAAAGCGAGACAACATCATGCTCAGGCTCGTAAGTGCAACGGGGACAGCGAACAGTCAAGAGGGGATAGCTTAGTGGCCGCGTCGCCTGGCGCAAGTCGGTAGGCGTGGCCCTCGCGCTCCGTCTGGGCGGAGCTTCCGATTCAAATTGATAATTTGTGAATTGTTTAAGGTTTGATGCTCAGCTGAGCGGTCTACTGGATTTCGGTAGCCGAGCTAATGAATCAACTTGAAGATGATCGTTTTACCGGCGATGATATTCTCGGTTTATCTTTTGGCTTTAATCTTTTATAGTTTTTGGTGTGTACGATTTTTGCTGTTGTTCTTTTTCGCCTGGTTTTTTAACCACACCTTCTCAACGAGAATGGTTTGTTTTCGTTTCGGAAAAAATAACATTAGTTTATTTCGTGATTTGTGCTGTGATTTAATCTTGTTAATGTCAATATGGTCTGTGTGTTAATTTACTTGATGTCATAAAAATTTGGTTCTGGTATGAATACCCTCTTCAAACTATATTCATGATAATAATTTTTTGGATTTGTTTGGATTTAAAAAAGTATCATTGCTAACAAATATGGACTGGATCGTTCCAGAGTTTCTTAGAAATTTGGTTTCACATAGCGCTTCTTGGAAATGCATATATCGTTCGGGCGATAAAAAGTAAAGATATAGACTTAGTAAAATGATTTATTTCTAGTATAGTTTTATTTTAGAGAACAAATTATAGGCAATTTTTTTAGACTTGCTTTATGAATTTGCTAATATAATAAAATTCAAATATTATTGTTCTGTTGTCTCAAATATTGATACACATTATATATATATATATATATATATATATATATATATATATATATATATATATATATATATATATATATATATATATATATATATATATATATGTAATATATATATATATATATATATATATATATATATATATATATATATATATATATATATATATAATTGATATAAAAACATATCTAATTTAAGGTTATGCTACAAAATTACTGTTTCAAAAATTACTACTGTTTCAAAATTATATATCTATTCATTTAAATTAACAAACCAGAATATATTAATTATACTGCTATATATTTGGTATATTAGCTATATATTGCTTATATTTGCTATTAATACAATAAAGATTTGTTCCGAAATATTGATTTGTGTTACACTGTCTAGTCATACCATATTTTCAACATTATAACTCTATGATACTATATCAAATTATTTAATTTTACTAATTATAAAAATATAAAATTCAGATATATAAATATAAACAAAAATTTATTAATTTTTTTTTGACTTGAACAAAACCTAGTGTAGATTTTAACCTAAAAACAAAAAAAAAATTAAGTATTAAGTAAAGTATTAAGTAATCTCAGACAGAATATTGTTGTTGCTGTTTTTCGATGGTAGATTGTTTTTGTGGATTCCTTAAACAATATAGAGGAATAATCAGCGACTAAACTGGGGCCCTATTTATATTAACATCATTTTTCCATTAGAGAAATATCTTGATGGAAGTAATGTTTACCTCACCTTGGAGAAGATTCCTCGTTTTTAATTTGCCTGATAGAAGTTCTGATTGTAATTTTTAAAGTATTATATCTAATGATTTAGATATCTGAACGTCTGAACATCTTGAAATATTAAATTCAGGACCGTTCTCGATTTCATGCAGAAATTCTGTAGAATCAGATGAAGTATCAGTGAATTCAGGTTTTTCTTCAATCAGAGTTCTAAATTCTGCTGATTTTGGAAGGGGAAGTGCATCACTATATTCGAAGGTTCGTAAAGCTGATGGTAAATTAAGATACAGCAGATCTTAATAAGTAACAGCAGATCAATAAGTAACAGCAGATCATTAAATTATCATCTGATTCAATCATCTCCTAATTGAAGTAAATTATTTCCTGATGATGCTATTATGGTTATCGAAATGCACATCTTTAAATTAAAAACAAGTAATTTGGTGTTTCGTGGTAAGTCTCTTTGGGTTTAGTGTTTACATATCACTTCTTCACATCAATTTTTATTTTGATGATTGTTGATTAATCGTGTCAAAATGTATTGAACAATTTGATGATAGGAAAATCATATTTGCACTTCATAACGGATCATAACGAATGACAAACCTTATGATTGTTCAAATTTATGAACTAGACTATTTCAAAGTTTCAAAAAAATTATATATTTTTATTATATATTTAATTTATTGGCAACATACACAGTTAGTTAAACAGATATGATGATTTCGTTTTAGTTGAAAAGGGTAAATGTTAGCCATAGGAACATGGCTTCAAACGTAAATTTATGTATAGGGTACAACGAAATAAAGGCAATTGTTGTTATTGGTTTCAGGAATTTATTGTTACGGAAATATTGGGATCTAATTAATAAACTAGACTAATAACTATCAAATAAACTGATATGATTTACAGTTTAGAGATAATGTATAATAATGAAATATAAGTTTATATAAATTAAAGTGCTAGAATATATTATTTATAGAGAATATATCTTGACCGAATGTCATCGATACGAAGAATCGCGTTTATATAATCATTGTAAATGTTTTCATAATTAGTTTGCAACAACATGATATTTATTATTTTTATGTATCTATTCATATTTTATATCATTATATTTTTATCATTTCTCCATTTTTCCATTCTAATAATACAATAATGATTCTCCAAGAAATGCTGTCTTGTTTAATCATGCCAAATTTTCAATATTATATCTCTATAATACTATTTTAAATGATTTAGTTTATATCTGCAGATAGTTTGATAACATTGACCTACAATTTTTTTTTATGTTTCCTTTATTTCATGAGTACAATCCTACTAATTTTGGGTTGAGAAAAACGAATATGATAAAGAAAAATTTTAATTAGCTTTAGTTTCTGTTATATACAATAAATGGAAGTATTTTATTTTAAAAGATTAAGAGAATGTATTTAAACTAGCTATGCATACAACATTGAAAGTCCATTTGAAGTTTTTTTAGTGACAGTTACATTCCAAGAGTTCAAAATTGATGGCAGAGTACCTGGCAGGTTGTCGGGCCTGAGGAGACTCATGTGGCGGCTTTATGAGACCGTTTTCTTTTGGCTTGCCTTTTGTAAGTTAGTTCCGGAGTCGGAGTAATTCGCAAGCATTGCTTCATTCCAATGGCCCTGATATATATTTGTTTCATCGCAGGAATATCCTGAGGGAATCTTTTTCCCTGTTCACCAATGACAGCTCCACAACTAGGAGCGAAAAGTCTATGTGGAAGTGGAGAAGATTCGAGTTGATGGTATTGTTGCAGAAATACTGTCATGAACTGAGTGTAGTTCTTTGGTGCCTAAAAATCTACAAATAACTCTCTTTATATCTTTCCAAGCGCCCTTTTCTTTGTCCTCCAAAATTCGGTAAAGCGCAGAAACCCTTATAAGTTGTCGACTTAACTTTTGCATCACTTGACATACGAAATATGTCTCGTACTTAAAGGCCTATCTTTCTTGGTTCATACGTTTGACAAAATTTTTCATCAAACCCAGCTTTATATGAAGGAGTAGAAGAAGAACATTTTTTGGGTCTACGAGAGGCTCTGCAATGATATTTGTCTCTTTTAAGTTAAATTTTCTTTCAGGCCAATGTTATTTCACCACAAATGTAACAGAAATTATTTCCTAAATGTAAACAGTTTCGATGCATTTTGATTTAATAAATTTTATACTTCAAAACCAAAAAAATTCTGTATTAATTATAACAGAAACAATATAAAACTTTCAGTCACAGCAACAGTAATTATGTTGTATAATCTATAAACAGCGGAGAACGTTGTGTTTTGTTAGTTGACGGGTGTGGCAACTCCCGAAAACAAAATTTCATGCAAATGTAATATGCAAAATGTAATAATAAATGTTCATGCAAATGTAATAATGTATGTGCAAAGCAAGAGCCAGAATCCAAGCAAGAATCAGCTATTTTTGTACCCGAAACATTTACATTGTTGGTCAGTATAATCAGACTTTATATTCTGCAAATATCACTAGCAGATTTGATTAACGGACTTGAATATAATTGTTTTGAATGTCAATATTCTAAGTTCATCATTTGCTTTTGGTTAATAAAGTTTATTGTTCATGTTCTGTATCATTTTACATCGCTCATCTTGTTAATGATAATATATTACGTGTTTTGGCATATTACCCTCGTCAATATATACTCAGAATAAGACTTAAGATCGTCTGTTGATCTTATTAACTGTTGGGCTGACATAACAGTTCGTACCATTTTTTTGTGACAAACTAATAACAAATTTTATTTACTAAAAATTTCACTTAATCAATATGGTATGTACCCTTCTGCTCGATGATCCTTCTCCATCTCTCCCGCATAATCGCGAGCTTATAAAAATTCTGAGGTTTCCGGTTAAAGATCTGATCCAGGTCATTTTTAAAGTTTCGTAAATTGGATTTTGTGCTGGTCGATTTTGTGCTGGTCACATTATGACACACAATCCATCTTTCATTACCTGTCACTGTTCTGTTTAAAAATGCGTCAATTTGGCTGCGCTACAACAGAGAATCGCAGGAAGAAATTCGGTCTATCAAATTTTTCTCCGGTGACTCATTGCTAAGCATTCCAAGTAATCCATTGATGTAATCGTCTTGACATTGTTGACTGAATGAGTCCAAGAATTTCTTCGATCTCTTGAATTGTTTTATGCCGATCACTTTGAATTAGCGATAATATTTTATTGCCATTAGCCTTGACAGGTCGTCCAGGACATGGAGAATCTCAAAGATTAAAATTGTTTTCACGAAAGTTTTTGAACTGCTTGCAGTACGTGGAATCGTTAACTGCACCCTCGCCGTATACAATACATATATTACATTGCATATGCGAAGGATTTTTGCTTTTTCGGCAATAAAAAAGCGTAATATGTAGAAAATGCTCTGTATTTTCTGATAGTTTTAATTGTTAACGAGATTTAAAAAACATAACCAAGTAACATGCTTTTTTCAAGTTGAAATTCCTTGTGTCAAACAAAATAAAAAGTTTTCACGTGTGAAGTAGATACCACGATGGTTTTACTGTCATCTAACGCTAAAAAACGGAGTGAACTTTTGCATCAACTCTATAATTATAAGCACAATTATTAAGAAATAATAACTTGTTTTTTATGATATTATTTTATGATTAATTATAAGCATTTTTTATAATAACGTACACAAATTGAAAAGCTATAAAATAAAATAGCAATACCCAACATTGCCATTATTATATATATTGCAAGATTTTTTCTTGTGTCTTTACCGAACGCCACCAAAAAAAGAACACATTTCAAAGCCTCAATACATTTTGATAATTGATATGCCGAACACTGAATCTTTTTTTATTCTATTAAATCACCAATCAGCGAAATATAGTGGGTTGTAACAACCCATGTACAATTAAAATTTGTTAGTTATAGTTGCAAGTTAGAATTTGTAAGTTCATTATATTTAGCTCAACAGCCCTCTGTGGGCTTCGGTCGTCGTAACCAATTGTATAGGTCGATGTCTGTGGCATCGCGCTAGACACTGTCCTTCCGTCTGAATTTAAGTTTTTCCGATCTTCTTCAACCTCCTGGCACCGTAGACAGTGTTTTACTAAGTATTCTATTAGCGTTCCTTCTGGTGATATGATACGCTCATCTCAGTTCCCTGAGTTTAGTGCTGGCACGTCTTCTCCATCAAAATGGATGTAGAGGTCGTGTACTTCATGGTTGTATCGTCATCTCCACACGCCATCTTTGCAAACACTCCCAAATATTATTCTTAGTAGATTTCTTTCGAAGCCGATTACCAGTTAATATGTATCGTCTTTAGTGAACATCCATGTTTCCGAGAACTGGCAAAATCAATGTTTTGTTCAGTCGGATTTTCGTACCTTGGGTTATGTTGCGACTTCTGAAGCATCTAGGCAAGTCGAAATTAGATCTGTTTGCCTGTAAGATACAGCATTTAATTTCATCACATTCGCTGCTTTCGGTGTTGATTATAGTCCGAGGTAGGTGAAATGACGGGAGGGATCGAAGTTGTATGCGCTCACTGAGTAGTTTTGGCCGATATTTTGAATACGTTGTCTTGTTGAAGATACCATTAATTTGATTTTGTTTTTATGGATGTTGAGACCTATATCAAGGAAATTATATCAATATCATTGGCATACCCAAGTAATTGCAACTATGTATAAAATATCCCATGTGTTTATATATAATTTTCTTACGGCTGACTCCAGTGCTATGTTAAAAAGAAAACAGATCAGTTCATCATCTTCCCTTAGACCACTGTATGTCTCAAATTCGTTTGACACAGTGTTTTGAAACCTAACGACGTTAACTACATTTTACGTAGTCATTTTAGTCCGACTTATACATTTCCTGAGAATTCGTTCATAGCCTGGTACACTTACATTCTAATTATTCTGTTATGTTCCATTCTATTATGCTATCAAATGCTAGAGTTTTCTCTAGGATCTGCCGAATGACAAATATCTGGTCAGTGGTGGATCGACCCACTCGGAACCCAGTCTGATAGTATCCAAGTTCTTTCTCGACAAACGGTAAAAGATCTTGCTATAGAATGCTTGATACAATTTTGTAGTCAACATTTAACAGTGTGATACGTCTGAAATTTTTATAGTCTAGGTGGTCTCCGTTCTTATGAGGCGAATAAATGATACACTTACGTTCCTCTGTAAGTTACAATTTGAAAGTTATCGTCCATCTGTAACTTGTATTTGTGATGTTACAAAGTTGTTATGTTAAGTGAAGATTAGCATGGGGAAGAGCGGCAACATTAAAAGTCTTAAAAGTAAAAATGTTATATAAGAGTTAGCCAGGTTAGGGCCTAAATTAGGTTTTCGATATTAAATTAACTTGCTAGGTTCGAAGGAAGGTGTTTCTTAAATCTTCTTCGTGGTGTTGGTGTTGTTAGGTTATAAGTAATGTCTGAATGATTGTGGCGTGTTCATATATTTTTTTTTCCTTTATTTGGGGTTTTCGCCACTATCTAAAATTCAAAAAATATCAAAAATACCTGTTCTTATCTGTCCTTAAAGGAATAATCACTGGGTAAAAACAAAAAACCAAACGGAGACAAATTTCTCAGTGATTCTTTTTTGTAATAAATTTGCCTAACGAACAAAATTGTAAAGATATAAAAATGTTATAAAAAATTTTACAAACTTTTAACGTTAACGTTTCGGAGGGTACTCTCCCCCCGTTTTCAAAACTAAACTAAAAAATAAATTATATTAATTTGTAATATATAAAGTAACGAGTGAAAGTAAATATATTTTTTTGTGTTTGTCAACGGTACTTACATTGACAACAATAGATTTTCATGACAGTGACATACTACCTAAAAGTATATATAGGTGATGTTTACTGTGTGATTGTTTATTGTACTGATTGTGTATTCAAATATTTAAATGTATTTAATTGTATTCTTTAGAATCGGAAACCATATTGAATTTAAATCTACGGAAGGCATAGCCATACAGTTATTTTTATTTAAATTAATTATAGTGGTTTTTGTTAATCTTCTGTATTTTGTTACTGATTCTTTTAATACCGTTTTGGAATTATTCCAATTGATTTTATGACCCGATTCCCATGCGTGTTGACAAATTCTAGATTTATTAAAATCGCCGTTTCTAAGAAGGTTTTTATGCTCTTTTACTTTAACATCTAACGGTCTAGATGTCTCACCTATATAGAATTTGCCACATTCACAGGGAATTTTATAAACCACATTTTTGGTTTTTTGTTGTATATTGTTTGGTTTAGTCTTTGTTAATAGAGATCTAAGAGTATTTTTTTGTTTTAAATATCGTTCTTATGTTGTATTTATTTCCTACTTTTTTAATTGTATCAGAAATACCGCGGATATAAGCAATTGTGAGGTTAATTGTTTGAGAGTTATTATTATTGTTATCAATAACTTGTCTGTTTTGTTATATGGCAACATAGCATTGACGATCTAAATATTTTATTACAAGATATAAATTCTCGAGAGCCTACAATTAAGTTTACTTTAGAGATAAGGAGAAGGATAATAAATTGCCATTCCTCGACACTTTAATATTAAAACCAAACAACATATTAAAAACTACAGTTTACAGAAAACCGACAAACACAGATAGGTATCTCAATTTCTTTTCAAATAACTCAAAATCGGTTAAAATAGGAGTAATTAAAAGTTTATATGACAGAGCAAAACTTGTTTGTACCGACAGTGATACACTACAAAAAGAAACAAATCACATAAAAGACATTTTAATAAAAAACAGTTACCCAAAAAATTTTATAGATAAATCGTTTAAAAATTTTGATACTCGACAAAACAAACAGGTTATTATTAACAATAATAATAACCTCAAACAATTAACCTCACAATTCCTTATATCCGCGGTATTTCTGACACAATTAAAAGAGTAGGCAAGAAATACAACATAAGAACGACATTTAAAACAAAAAATACCCTTAGATCTCTATTAACAATGACTAAACCAAACAATATACAACAAAATACCAAAAATGTGGTTTATAAAATTCCTTGCGAATGTGGCAAATTCTATATAGGTGAGACATCTAGACCGTTAGATGTTAGAGTAAAAGAGTATCATAAAAACCTTCTTAGAAAGGGCGATTTTAATAAATCTAGAATTTGTCAACATGCATGGGAATCGGGTCATACAATCAATTGGAATAATTCCAAAACGGTATTAAAAGAATCGGTAACAAAATACAGAAGATTAAAAGAAACCGCTATAATTAATTTAAATAAAAATAACTGTATTGCTATGCCGTCAGTAGATTTAAATTCAATATGGTTCCCGATTTTAAAGAATACAATTAAACACATTTAAATATTTGAATACACAATCAGTACAATAAACAATCACACAGTAAATATTACCTATATATATATATATATATATATATATATATATATATATATATATATATATATATATATATATATATATATATATATATATATATATATATATATATATATTTTTTTTTTTTGGTAGTATGTAACTGTCATGAAAATCTATTGTTGCCAATGTAAGTATCGTTGACATATACAAAAAAATTTATTTACTTTCACTCGTTACTTTATATATTACAAATTAATATAATTTATTTTTTAGTTTAGTTTTGAAAACGGGGGGAGAGTACCCTCCGAAACGTTAACGTTAAAAGTTATATCTTTAAAATTTTGTTCGTTAGACAAATTTATTACAAAAAAGAATCACTGAGAAATTTGTCTCCGTTTGGTGTTTTGTTTTTACCCAGTGATTCTTTCTTTAAATAAGAACAGGTAATTTTGATATTTTTTGAGTTTTAGATAGTGGCGAAAAACCCAAATAAAGAGTTCCTCTTTAAAACCATGGAATTTTTGTTATTACCCTGATTGACTTAATCTAGAGTCATTGTAATCCCAGATTGTCTCCAAGACGGCTTTATCGTACATAAACTTTGTTCTAAATACTACATTCTTGATTTATGATCGAACAGCCTGTACATTGGACGGAATTTTGCTACAAATTGTTTCCGCTTGGTGAAAGTGTATTTCCTCCAAATTAATCTTTAATCTTATTCTAATTAAAAACAATATATTAGAGATAATTTGAGAATTATTCAAAGGTAGATACTGATCTGGACTGTCCTAGATTTTGGCAGCCGATCTAACGACACAATTTGAAACTAACCGTTTCACCTGCTATAATCATTTGGATTTATATCTTTCATATTTAATATTGTGTACGATTTTTCTGCTGTTCTTGGAACTTGGTTTATTCACCGTAACTTCTCATAGGTTAGGTTAGGTTATCGTTTGTTTTTTCTTGTGTTTTTTCTAGACGTATTCGTATTTTGATTTGTGATTTAGTCCAATGTTAATTGTTATTTATGTTGTCAATTTACTTCAACTTAGAAAACCATGTAATCCTCTTAGTACTACTTATATCAATTTGTAAAATGCTTGCGAATTTATTCAAAAGTCACCTAAGTTTCTGATTATGGTATCATATAATAAAAAAATAAATAGTAATATCCAGGATTATTTCTGGATTATTCATTATCTGGTTTCTTTGCTTAGAAAACAATAAGGTAACTTGAATAACTTCTCATTAATAGCGAGTGTTCAGAAATTTCGACCTGTTGTTTTAATAGTACATGAATATTTTCGTCATTAAAATCATTTGTTGTAATACTAAGTTTTATATTTCGCTTTTTAAAAAAGAATTCTGGAAAACCTACACTTAACTGAAAAATTGTATAAATAAAATAAAGTTGTCTAATTTCCACTTATATTTTTCTCTAAAACGTAGCTTTGAATCGTTAACAAAGATTCTTTGTCAACCATCTGAAAAAGTGCAGTATAGAGAAACGCATTATGTTTTAGAGAAAAATATATGTGGAAATTAGACAACTTTGTATTATTTATACAATTTAGTATGAATTTTCATCAAGCAAATATCGCAACCATTCTCAGTTTAACTGGAAAACTATTACGATTCATTTCGAAGTCGAATAGGAGAATAGTAAATTATTATTATTAAGTAAAATGTCCTGTAGCAAAATTTTGATTCAAGTATATTGACAGAAAGGCAATTATTGAAATGAAATATGTGAAAATCACAAAGTAAATATAAAGAATTGATATACTTTAAAATTAAGCAACAAAATTTAATGACATTTATTTATTTTTCTTAAAATCTTTCTACTAGTACAATATATCACGTTTTTACCGACTGCCATCACTAGAAAGAAACACATGCACATCATCGCATCGAAATTGTTTTTCATAATTAATTTGCTATTGAAAGATCATATTCAGCAGCTCTTCATATTTACTTCCTGTTAAAACAGTTATGATTTACAAATAAATGCAATGTGTTGTCTTTTAATCACATTAAATCTTCAACATTAAATATTTGCCACTCCATTTCATTACGTCAGAATATACCAATCATAGAAATATACAGAGTGTTCCATATTGTTATGTTCAAATTTTGGAAGCATAAAATAGTCTTCATTCTTCAAACACTAACATAACATAAGTTTGAATGTCTATTTTAATTTTAGCTTCAAGTTAAAAGTTCTTATTCATTTAAAGTTCAAAGTGATTATTCAAGTGATATTTATTTTATTTATGGTTAAGCAGTGCTCGTCAAACAGTTAGAATTCGCTAAATATCCGAATTCCTCATTACACAGCATTTCCGGAAGAACACAAACACTTTCGAGAACGCGGATTACGTGACCATCTTCCTATCCGAGGCCAGAATTTGCTAGTAGGTTTAGATAAGCAAGGTCAATACTAGACTAGACTAGTTCAACTATTAATCTACGTTGAATGCCTAGATAAATTGAAGTACCACAAACTATCGTTTGGCGAACCAGTTCTTTGAATAGATGAAGCTTTATTTATGAGGAGCGAGCAGCACAAATCTGAGATATCTGCAAAGTGGGACCTAGAAAATCCCACAGTAATACGTACCTTTAAATTTTAGCATGAATTTTCCATGGACGTTAGAGCTTGGCTTTATCGATGATTTGGCACTTGGTCCTTACATTCTTCCCATGAAATTTAATGTGGAATTCTCTATAGTTTCTTATTCAAAAATTGCCAACAGTTTTCAAGTATTTTTCTTTATCGTAAAAATAATTAATGATAATAATTAAAACACTTGATATTTGTTTCACAATATATTCAAAATATTTTCTGATATGTTTCGGCCTCACTACCATTATCAAAAAGAGTTATATATAAAATGCAGCAGTTATAGATAAGAGCGTTATATATAAAGCAGTTTATCTGAAATTATTTTGAATATATTATGAAACAAATACGAATTAATTTAATTATTATCATTTTTACTATGTTTCACCAAGTTCCAACCGCGCAATTAGTCGAAACTATTGAATTGAGAAGAATTATTTATTATTAATTCTTATTATTAATATGTACGATTTGTGGTCGTGGGGCTCCTGTTGTCTAGTCCATATTCATCCATATTCCCTGACCATAATCCTGTAGACTTTTTTCTGGGGGTATACGAATTATTTAGTTTACACACAAGTTTGAAACACTTAAGAGGATTTATTGAAGCGTTTTTAGCAAATTTTGTGAAATAAGATACTTATATAAAAACTTTGTTATTTTTTACAAATTTAGATCTGATTATTTAGTTTTAAATTTTACAGGCTTGTAGCTTGGGAACAAATGAAGATCGACCCCTATTCGGTATTGTTACTAGTAATACAATGATGGAGCTTCACATTAAGTAAGGGTATAATATATCATTACAATAATCATATAAATTCATAAAATTAATTTGAAACATAAACATCCAACTGGGATGCTCTGATGATGACTTTTCAGAGTTAAAGACTATATTTTGTCCATCATATAAATTGGTTTTTAAAATACTTTTATGTCGAACATTTGAAAGAAAATCTATTTTTAAAATAGGGTCTTTATAAAAGGTTACCCAATAAGACCGTCAGAACTTTAAAGTGAGACACAATGATTACTACTAGTGATAATCCAGTAATCTTTATTTTATCTTGAAGAAAAAATAATGACATTATGTTTTGTAAATAATGTCGTTCAAATATCCCCGGGTTCAAACGAAAACCGAGATATTTTAATAAACACAGCTGAGGATTAAAATTAAAAAAATTAAATGAAACAAATTCAAAGTTTGAAATTTGTGCATTGACATTAATGAATATCCATTCCACAAATATTTATTTTAATTTGTTGGTCAAAGGCTAATATGTTGGGAAAATAATATATTAACTACTTCAATACGCCAGAAATAATTAGTACATAGTTTAAAGTTCGATATTCACAGGAACTTTGTTATCATTGTTCGATACCTTTTTATGAGGTCATGATTTTTTCGTTTTGTTGAAATTTTATGTTCTACGTAGCTTTTCAATTTTCTTTCAATTATAAGCTATAATCTGCAACTGTTTAGTAACGACAGTCAAAATATATCAGTGCCGGTACTGGTCTTAGAATTTACCTTGTGGTATTCTGTATAACAATAAGGAAATTTGAAGAACATTTCATTAACTTTTGGTTACATGAAAATTTGGACCTGTTGTATTGTATTTTTAGGTTTTGAAAATTTTCAACATTCTATTTTTAATTATATTTATTCCCATGCTTATCTACCTTCTGGTGTAAAACTTTTTATTTAAACTGATTGTTCTGCCACATACAAGGTGCGTCTCACGGAAAACAAGTCCTTTTAAAAATAGCTATTCCTAGGAGCGCCATCTTTTGACGTGGGTAAGCGTTGGAAAAGTGCATCCATTATTGACGTGCTAACAAAATTCGCATAACATTCGCATCTTTAGAAGCAAACTTATCGCATTTAAATGTCAGTGTGTTTGTATCATCGGTAGAAAAATGAACATCGAACAAAGAGTGAATATTAACTTTTGTTTCAAACTTGGTAAAACAAATACCGAAACGTTTCAATTAGTGAAACAAACAGTGACGGCTCGTGAGGGAGGGCGTTGAGGCACCGCCCCTCCAGCATTTATCACAGTAAACATTTTTTCAGAGCAAAACACCATATTTTATTTCAGGTCAGTTTCTTTCTTTTAACTTATTTTAAGATATTATTAAAATTTAACACCTCCAAATGTACAAAAACGTCTGACGACCACGTCACACCAAAATCGTCACACCAAATAATGCGGATACAAATTTCATTCTCTCGTCACAACTTTTACATCGTTGGTCGGACGTTTACCTCTGCTACTCCTTACCCTGCTTTCTAAAACATGGAATTTGTAGATTCCCTGCGACTGAGCGTATCGGTAATTAGTTTTAAACGCTGATTGGACGGGTACGAATCATTTAATAAGTGTCGCGTCGCGTATTTCGTTTGCCTCGCGAATACTTGTTTTAATTTGGGATTTGCTACGTGAGTACACACTGAGTAGTACTTTTTAAATAAAAATATTTAAAATATGTTAACTAACATTTCCTGATTCACCTCCTGTATAGGCTTTCTATAGCACGAAAAGTAAAAAGGATGAAGGGGAAAGCAAAAAATAATTTTCAGCAGCACTATTTCCTTCTACGCCATCCCACTTTAAAAACCCACGAGCCGACACTGGAAACAAGTGTATGGTGATATTTGTTTGTCCCGTGGCAGAGGCCACGAGTGGTTTTAACGATTCAAACAATGTCGTGAGGACATCAAGACCGACGAACATCATCGTCTGAAAAATCAGCAAAAATCTTCGTTTCGATACATGTTGGCGATGGTTAAAGTCCATTTAACCATCGCCAACAAATCATCTCAATTAGTTAAAACGACGTTGCCCCTTTCCAATTTTTTATTTCCACTTTTAATTTGGTTTAATTTTTGGTTGAATTTAAAAAATTAGTTTAACAAAGTTTATTAGTAGTTTAACGACTTATTAATTGCCAAAGTTCTCTTATCAGTTCTCGTTAACTGAAGTTAAGCGACATCGATCGCGGTCTTAATCTGGTTAGGAGACCAGATCAAACCAAGCAGTGGGCCAAGTTGGCCTGTAGACTAAGAAATTTGTTATTTCAAGATGCAATTCATGGAAAACCAAACTTAAATATTTATTTTTTCGGCAAAAATCATTATTTTTATTCAATATAGACTTCTTGTGCATCAATATAACATTTGCGAGGTCAGTTAAGTTGACGAATGAATATTTGAGCTTAGCCAAATATGTCCTTCAGGATGGCGACCGACGCCTGTTGAATGGCTTCGATGTCGACATAATGCTGTCCTTTCATCGGTAAATGAAGTTTTCAAAGAGGTGGAAGTGAAAAAAATTAATTTTTGGTTTGATTTGGTATCAGTAATGAGCGTTGAGCAATGGAACGGAGCATTATCATGCAACAGACGCTAGTTGCTCGATTTACGGTATTGCGGCCACACACGATGAATACGCGACAACAGACGCTTCTTAATATCAAGTTATAACACAGCATTGAAGGTTTGACCAAAGCCAAATGAGAATCCTTGTGCACAATTTTCTCCGAATAATAGAAACAAATCAACATTGTTTTGATTTTTGATTTCTCGAGACGGCTTTTCTTCGAAACGAATGGCTTGGCTATCTCAAGTGCTTCCATTTGGCACTTTGATGCTTGGTTTTGGGATCATATTAAAAACACCACGTATCATCATCAGTAACAATGCTACTGGAAGTTTTCGTTCCTTTTTCGACTCTTTAAGTCCTTGCAATGTTGGATTTGGAGCAATTTTTCGTCGTCAGTCAATTTGTGAAGTCCTAAATGAGCATGTGGATGATTAAATTATAATATCAGAAAGGCATATAGACAATGCGCAAAAAATTTCGCGTCTTATAGTTTTTTATGACTATTTTCATAAATCTTGATCGGCAATTCGTTATCCATACATATCTTCTGTTACTTTTTAGGTTTCCGTTGTCAGTATCAATCACCAAGTAAGATTAAACTTGCAGAGATTTACCACTAAACACCAAATCACTTTTTTTTTTAACTTCTCGACGCACGTTTCGCTAACCATTTAGCATCATCAGGAGATGATTTAATCTAAGTGATTTGGTGTTTAGTGGTAAATCTCTTCAAGTTTAGTGTTTCACACCAAAGGTTCCAATAGAGGAATTGAAACAAGTAAGATGATCAAAACGATCAAAAAGTAAAGTAACTTTTAAAATAAACCAAAATAGACAATGCTGACATAAAAGACACATTAAAAATTGTACTTGAAACGTCAATCCTGGTTTGCTTGTAACAAAATTATTGAGATTTATTCACAAAAACACGATCTTCCAATGGGCTCATCTATCTCACTTTTGTTATCTGAAATCTTTTGGGCTAATTTCGAAAATGTTATTTTTAACTCTAAAAATCCATTAAGCAGTAATATATCACACTGGCATAGATACGTGGATGATGTTTTTTGCATTTGGAATGGCACGAAAAAAAATGTACACATATTTTTAGGTGATTTGAATTCCACAAACAAAAATATTCAATTCGCTATGGCGATTGGACTCGCGATTGTAATGATGAAATTAACTTCCTAGACGTAAAGATAGATGAGATTATTATCCTAGACTTAAAGATAAAGAAAATATCAATAAATTACAATTTGATATTTACAGAAATCTGACAAAAGGCAGACACGGTTATACACTTTAGTTCTAAACAATCTTGACAAGTCAAACTATTTTCGTTTCATTGTCTAATACATAGGTAAGTTATTTTTCCACTAAACAAAGATAATTTTAAGAAATAACTCTATAACATTAAACAGATAGCAAGAAACAATGACTGCAAAGAAGGATTAATTGACAAATTATTAAAAAATAAACAAGGAAAGTTGAATTAACAAGAATTCTATAACATTAAAAAGTAAAAAGACAAATCGTTTAAATTTATTAATTACACATCTAAATTTAGTAATACAGTGTGTAACAGATTAAATAAACTAGGTTGTAAGACTATTTGTGTAAATAAACATAATGTAAGTAGATTGTTAGTTAATAATAAGGATAAAACGGATACTTTAGATAAATCGGTGTATATAAAATTTACTGTAAGGATTATGAAGGGGTATATATCGGTCAAAGTGGTAGAAGTGTAGATTGTGCAGTAAAAGAACACAAAAAACAGCTTAAATAATATAAAAAGCACCGGAATATCAACACATTGTTCTGGAAACAATCATTTTATAGATATAAACAATGTTAAATTATTATAATCAGAAAAGTAAAAAATTAGACCTACCAGAAATATTAGAAATAAATAAATCCTTAGGAAATTTTCATATAATAACCACGAATGACCATCTAAATTTTCAAAACACCGGGGTAATAGATAAGATCATGTTGTAATTGAATAGCCCGGTTTTTACCAGCCGATATTTAGGATAATTACACTAGATGTTAAAAAAAAGAAATATTTTTACCTATATACCTGCAAACACTGTTTGACCATTACTATTAACTCAAGCTACTCTTGAGAAATCCCTAACAAGGCGAAACAACATTAAACAGCAATAAGTGTATCATTTATAATCCTGATATCCTAAATGATAGGTCAAAATGCAATGAATTGAATATTTGGACATGTTTAATTCAATTTCCATGTTTCCATGGATTTCCATCCATTTCCATGCGAGGGATAAACAATCCTCACCATATACTTGTTTTATTAATTGAAACGTTTCCTTGAATGTTTTACCAAGTTTAAAATAAAACTTAATATTCGTCCTTTATTTGATATTAATTTTTTTTACCGATGGTATAAACTCACTGACACTTTACGCGTGATAACTTGGCTTCTAATGACTCGAATGTTATGAAAATTTGTCAGAACGTTAGTGAAGGATGCACGTTTCCAACGTTTACCCCGTCAGAAGATGTCACCACTAGAAACAGCTATTTTTTAAAAAGTCCTGTTTTTCATGAGACGCACCTTTTAAATGCTCTTCGATTGGCGATTTAACAACATTTTTTGACAAAAACCCTTAGATTTTTGGCCCTTGATTTACGGAACCTTTTTCTATGAAATTATGTGAAATCGTTTAAATTATCAGTTATTTCCGTTACACCCCGTATAACGTTTTTATAATTCCATCTTCTTCGACAGAAATCCCGCTATTGATGTTTGTGATATTTGTTGTTCATTTTAATCTGATAATTTGCCGAGTTAGATCTCCCGACCTTTCTGTCATAGAGACCTTTGACCCTTTGGACATGATGGGTAGACGACTAGGAAATTTGTCCCAGCTCCATAAACTTAAGTATCTCTACAACATGGACTAAATGCAGTTAGGTATACTAAACGTCAAGTAAAATAGATCACCTTCCTGTGTACCTGTGTTTTACGAAAAAAATACAATTAAAATCAGAGACCATCTTCTTAGTGTAACAATTATTTATTAATTAGGATATATTTTACCAACTGTAAATAACAATCATTGTGGATGCATAGATTTTTGACACCATTAGTTAGCGAGTATGTGATACGCAACGCTGGTATGTAACAAATTCACAAGCAATTACCGCACTGCCTGTTAGACTAGCCAATTCAGTTACAACTCATACAGTACGAAATTTTGGTTGATTTATTCTTAATATAGGAATAACCCACTCTATACTGCGTCTTAATCATTAAACTATTTACGTAGCGCGAAAAAATTAGTCAACATTAACCAGATTGATCGTTTATTTAAGATATGTCATGAACATTTAACAGAACCTGTGAAAAAATTGCAGGCTCTTTGGAAAATATTTTCACAGCTATTTCGCACATATTAGTCACACTTCTCATTTTGCCCACACAAAACATTTTTCAGCAACATTCATTGAGAATATATATTGTAAGATGTATAACATACTACGAAAATCATTAAATATATTCAGTAACAAATTATAAATTAATCAATTTGGCACCACTAAGTAATAATTAATGATTTGTCAATGGCTCGCGAAGAAAATTGAAATATTGTGCCATGTCGTTGATTCTTCTTGCTATTTATAGCTCCTAAAAAATGTATAAAATAATTTAAAATCTTAAAAGGTTTATTCTTCTATCTGGAAAAGGACTTTTTGTGAACGGTCAAAAAGTAAGCTGATTTTTTAAATAAATTTACAAAATTACTTTCATTCTCTTCTAGATGCGCGTTTCGTCAATATTGTTGACTTTATCGGGAGATAAATTCAACAGTTTAAATCATCTCCTGATGATGCTAACATGGTTAGGGAAACGCTTTTCGAGTTTAGTGTTTCACACCAAAGGTTCCCATGAAAGAATAAAAAAACTCGAAGTAATTATTACTTCCAGTAATTAATTAATTATTCTTTCAATTTTTTGTTATTTCTTGCAAAATACTCCCCTCTTACTGCAATACACCTATTATAACAAAAAATTTCGAGTCTTATAGTTTTTTATGAATATTTTCATAAATCTTGATCGGCAATTCGTTATCCTTTTTATTAGACACAGACACAGACACAGAAAAATGAAATCATTTGATATCCCAACACAAAGAATACATATCTTCTGTTACTTCTTAGGTTTCCGTTGTCAGTATCGATCACCAAGTAAGATTAAACTTGAAAAGATTTACCACTAAACACCAAATCACTTTTTTTTAACTTCTCGACGCACGTTTCATGATTTAATTTAAGTGAGTTGGTGTTTAGTGGTAAGTCTCTTCAAGTTTAGTGTTTCACACCAAAGGTTCCAATAGAGGAATTGAAACAAGTAAGATGATCAAAACGATCAAAAAGTAAAGTAACTTTTAAAATAAAACAAAAATGATTTTTTTATTTTTTAAAGTAATTCGCTTTCACTTCTATACACTAATTCAAAACTTTTTCCAGTATTGAAAACAGTTATTATACTACACGTCTAATATTTCTTTTAAAACTGCATTTCCTGAACAGCTTCCACGAAGTAGTTTCTTCAACTCCAGGAACAGGAAAATGACACACGGTACGTTCTTCTAACGAACTCTTCCAGTTTCATAAATGTGACGATATGTGGTATAAGGCACTCTGATATTAGGCAATTTTCTATTCGGAAATCGTTCCTGGTACAATTGGCGGGCTTCTGATCAATTACCATTGGTCGTTACCATCCTTTATATAAACATATGTGAAGTTTTAAGTCGATCTGTCAATTCATTCGTACAAAAACAGCAGCTTAGTAATTAGTCTTTGTAAAAGAAGGTTTAGAGGCAATGGAAATTCATAGTGAAATGGTAAATGTATTATGGGGAGTCTGCTCCTTCCAAAACAATGGTTTGTAAGGAGGCGGGTGAGTTTTAATGTGGTCGTACAAGCCTGGATGTTGATCCTCGTTCTGGACGTTCAATAACTACAACTACTGAACAATTAATTAATTCTATACATGATATGGTTATGGATGACGGATTGCCTTTGAGTGAAATTGCTAAGACCATGGTCATCTCAACTGAATGGGTGTTTCATATTTTGAAAAAAAAATTTTGCTTGAGACAGCTACGAGGAAGATGGGTGCCGCATTTGTTAAATTCTGATCAAAAACGACTTCGAGTAAAACTTTCTAAGCAACGTTTGGATCTTTTTCCAAAGAATAAAATAGATTTTAAACGTCGTTTTGTAGGCTCAGCTCAGAAGCAGCCAAAGTGGTCCAATAGACAAAAAGATTATGTCATCAATTTTTTGGGATGCAAAAGGTATTTTATTAATTAATTACCTTCAAACCGGTAAAATAATGACATAAATCGACGAACAAAAATTATTTTTTCATCAAGACAGTGCACCGGCTCACAGAAATTTTCTTACAGTGGCCGAATTGAATGAGTTACACTACGAACTATCGCAATATCCACAATATTCACAAGATCTGACCCTCCTCTGACTTTCGTCTGGTCCCAAACCTAAACATATTCTTACGTGGCAAGCGTTTTTCATTAAATGAAGAAGTTATAGCAGCTATAGATCGGTATTCTGAAGAACTTCCAGAAAATCACTTCAGAGATGGAATAAATGAATTAGAGAAGCGCTGGAAAAAATATATAACAATAATAATCGTCTTTATTTGGAAATGCATCAATACATAGAATAAGTGCATTGCATAGATAGCATAAGGCGGCGAAGTTTAGCAAATGCTACTCTTACACTCAACCGCCGAACGCTTTACATTATAAAGGTCTTAGAGTAGGAAAAACCAACAAAACAACGACCTAACCAAGTTACAATTCTAAGAAAAAAAAAACAATTTCTAAAGCGAAATAAACGATCACAAAAAGTATTCATTGCTGTAAAAATATTCCCTTCAACTGAAACCCGAAGTAGGTGACACTCAAAAATTTCAATTTATTACTAATACAATAAGACAAAAAGTCTATGCCGGGGAACTGATAAAACTGAGACCCGATTGATGTTCACACTGTGAATTTCACCACGAAAAACCAATTTGTCCCTCAAATATGACGGCTCAGAACATATTATTAGTATATGCAGGAAGACGAGATAGTAGTATTTCATAAATAATTCAATATTTAGCCAAGCTAATTTTTTATACTTATGTGAGACAGGATCAAACTTTTTTTATTTATTTTTTTTCCTGTATTTGGCTTTTTCGCCACTATCTAAAACTCAAAAAATATCAAAAATACCTGTTCTTATTTAAAGAAAGAATCACTGAGCAAAAACAAAAAACCAAACGGAGACAAATTTCTCAGTGATTCTTTTTTGTAATAAATTTGCCTAACGAACAAAATTTTAAAGATATAAAAATGTTATAAAAATTTTTACATACTTTTAACGTTAACGTTTCGGAGGGTACGTTTTCAAAACTAAACTAAAAAATAAATTATATTAATTTGTAATATATAAAGTAACGAGTGAAAGTAAATATATTTTTTTGTCTATGCCAACGATACTTACATTGACAACAATAATAAAGTAATATTTGTAAAGGAAAAAAAAAATATATGAACACGCCACAATCATTCAGACATTACTTAGGATCAAACTTCCTAATTCCACCAATGAATCTGACTAGATTATTTTGTGCTATCTGTAACTTATGCTTAGTAAAACAATCTAAACAAGGATAATATACCATACTACAATAGCTGAAGATTGGTAAAATTAACACTTCGCAAAGTTTTTTTTTTCAATTTAAAGTTAATTAGATACCGATTAGCATACAATGTTCTGATTTTAAGATAGACTTTCAAAAACATATTCTTTATATGGCTGGTAAACCTCAACTTTTCATAAATTGTAAGGCCCAATATCTTTGCTTTTGAATAGAACTGCAAATCATGAGAACCGATGTTAATCTTTAGTACATTTCTGATACCATTTCTAACATTATTGGAACAATATAAATTAAAATTAATACAACATTTGATTTACTTTCATTTATTGATAAGTTGTGATCAGCGGAATATGCACAAAGGCTGCGAATATCGGCATTCAATGCCGCAGCCGCCAGATCAGGTCTAAGTGGAGAAAAAGAATGAACAAGTTGGGTATCATCAGCAAAGGATTGAATAACTGAATGATTGAAACAGGAAGGGAGATCAGCCGTGTATATTAGAAATAACAATGGTCCCAAGACAGACCCCTGCGGAACGCCGGATTGAATCAGCTGAAATTCAGAACGGTGCCCCTCCAACTCCGTACATTGACTCCTACCATGCAAGTATGATTGAAAGAAATGCTGAACATTAGTGGAAAAGCCAAAATAATTCAATTTCACACACAAAAGGGCATGATTTATCTTATCAAAAGCTTTTAAGTAATCCATAGAAACTAAAGCTTCTGCCATTCCCCTGTCCAAACTATTCATCAAAGTATCAGTTAAATTTAACAAAGCTCTGTTTGTACTATGCGAGGCTCGAAACCCTGACTGTCCAGCGGGGAGTATTCTAGCGTTATCCAGAAAACTGGTCATTTGACATTTTACAACTCGCTCTAGCATTTTTGACATTATGGGCAATAGGCTTATTGGCCTTAAGTCTGAGTATTGAGCTTAAGGGAGAATATTAAGTTAATTTATATTATTAAGATAAATATAAATTAATTTTTTTAGCTATAAACGGTTTTAGTTGTTTAGTTTTAGTTGCTCCGCGAATTTCTTATTTAGCCTAGTGTATATATATATATATATATATATATATATATATATATATATATATATATATAATGATAGTTTCTTGGGTATCCCGTGTTAGCTGAATGTCCACTGCTGGATGGTTTCGCTGACGTTTCGATGGAATCTCATCCATCATTTTCAAATCGTTTACTCGACGGTGTTTCGACGACAAATGCTGAGTCATGAAAAGATTGATTCATGAAAAAATGAGATTCCAACGAAACGTCAGCGAAACCGTCCACCAGTGGACATTCAGCTAACACGGGATACCCGAGAAATTATCGTTACATTTCACACCCATGAAAACATTCGTCAAGACATATATATTCGATATAGATCACAGACTTGCTTCTTGAAAACCACCGTTTTTAAGTAAAAAGCCCAGAACATGATTGATAACATAGTAACATCTATTTTATCTATTTATTTCAATATAATACATAGAAACTCATTAGTCAGTATGAAATAAATATCCAGAATTCAAAAACAATAATAAACGCAACCATATAAACAAACCATAATATTAAAACGATAATGAAATAGAACAATTGAATAAATATAAATTTTTAGAGGCAATGATAAACTATGCAGTAGAAACAATTGGAAGGCCTGACTAAGAAAGGAATGCTCTAAAATACAAAAGAAAACATTGTAGAATATGTATGTAAACCGACTTTCACTTATTGTTCCAAGAAAACACGACAGACATGATAGAATTCGAAATTAAAAATTTACATAACAACTTTAAATAACACCCATAAGAGTGAACATACAGCAGAATCAAATGAGATGCTGGGACGTGTGGTCAGAATGCCTAACTCAACAACCATACGAATCAAGAGATATCAATGAGAAGAGAAGAGGAATCCAACGTGAAAAGATAATGTTGAGTCTGCAATTAAGGAAAAGAGCCCCCCAACGAGCGAATAGAAGAAAGTTTGCTAGTGATAGAAAATAGTGCTAGAAACTAGAAGCTAGTGATAGAAACGCACATTGAGAAGGATACCAAAAAGTCCTGTCCAACTTTACTCCATAAGGATGATGCTATATTGATGATGATGTTATATTGAATATGATGGTGTTATATTTTCCAAAACAAAATGGAAGAACCTCAAGGAAACGATATATTTCTTAGAAGATGATCTCAGTAACCTAATAACTATCAGTACACGAAAACCTGTATAGTTGACTCCCGGAGAAAAATAAATTTAAAAATATTCAAAAACAAAAAATGTATCCATACTCCACATAAAAATCGCTCATTCATTCAGCCGCCATTAAATCGTCAGCAAGTGTCTCCCGAAATCGGTTTCTGTCCTTAAGTCGTTTTGGGGGCAGCTAAAGGAACAGACAATTTTTTGGGCTGAAGCACTGATGAATTTCCTTTGATTCTGAATATTTTTAATATTCTCCAAGAGCTTATTGTGTTTTTTGGGATTTGCAAGACATTATCTTCATCAACTACGTGGAAAAGAGAAAGACGCTCACAGAAGATTATTATGGTGCTTTCTGGTCAAATCTAAAAAAAAGTTGATAAAAAATACACTAAGTTGACGAAAGAAAAGTGTTCGTCGACAAAATTGGTCAATTTGCGCTACCAATTAATGCCCCGTCCAATCTATTATCCGGACTTCGCCCCTTCCGACTTCTGTCTCTTTTCAAACATGAAAAAATGACTTGACGTTGAATGAAGAGATCATCGTCGAAACAGAGTACTATTTTCCAGAGAGACAAATCGTACATTTTGGAAACTATAACAAAGTTAAAAAATCACAGGACTTTTGTTGTATTTTTGATTAAAAAAACAAATCTCATTTTAAAAGTATCTGGATTTTTTTGGAGTCTAATTTCCTTAGTCAGAAATAACATCAATAACAGGAGTCTTTTCAATAACTAAGTTTAAAATACGTGTAGAGATTTTTTTACGAAAATAATTCTATCCAGATTCGCTTGTTTACCTTCCGACTATCGTAAGTCAATCATAACTGGCCATATATTAACAATTGTTTTCCTTAACTAGTAGCTCTCCCCACCGTCCGAAAACACCGACAAAACAAAAAATCGTTTATCCGACGGGGGCAATAAATTCTTCAAACGTCGCACGAAATTCAAACAGTCCGTCTTTGAAAAACCCGACCGTCGATTGAGATTATCTAAGTGCTATCGCAAATATTTTGATTTTTCCGGAATGGATCGTCGACATCGGTAACAGCGATGCGAGATTATCCATTCGCCCGCGAGCGAGAAAACAGGCAGGATGGAGCACCGTCAAATTTTAAAACGCAGGTTTTTTTTCGAGTGATTCTTATATTTATAGAGATCTGGAAACATGACTAATAAAATTACGTCATATATATATATATATATATATATATATATATATATATATATATATATATATATATATATATATATATATGTATATATATATATACACACACATTATTATTATGTTCATCTTATATTTTTATTCATCTCCACGGTAGCCGGGCTTTGTAACCCAAGACTACAATGTTTGCACTAATCAAGAGGGTTCAGTCGAGGCTCAATGCAAGCTTAAAAATTTTCTGACTATATTTGCTGTACCCAGAAAAGCAGCCGTCTGCATGACTACCATATGTCTATCATGTAATTTTTAAGCTTGTCTTTGGCGATTTTCTGGTATACTGGTATAATATCGACATCTCTGAGTTTGTACATGTCTGTTAGCTCTACAGCAAATGGTTGATATTTTCGATTTTTCTCGGCAATGGTCTTGGTCAAATTGTGGTCCAACGGTACCGCCACATCGATAATAAGTCCTTTGCGAGCCTTTGTGTCGATTATAATAATATCGGGCCGATTAGCCTCCACCGTCCGATCAGTAATCATTGCCGTATCCCACAAAATCTTTACATATTATTATATACATATTATTATTAAACAAGTCAAAACATAAAAACCGGATAAATGACCATAAATACGATATAAAAAACAACACCGTCCTGACTGCGTATGCGATGAAACAAAAGTACAATTTTGATTTCAACAAAACAACAATATTCAAAACAGAAACACACAAAAAAGAGAGAAATTTATGAGTTGATAAACAAAAACAGCTGTAAACAATAAAACTTACACAATAGGCCTCAGCAAAGTTTATTACAGCTTGATAATAAATAAGTAACATATTTTTAAGAAAACAACAATGAAAAAGCACACAAAAATAATAAAAAAAAAACAATAACAATATAAACCAGCGTCCCTACTATGAAAAAAAAAAAAACTGCACGAGGTAAAAAAAGACCCAACAAAAATTTATACCAGTTAAAATGTGTCGTTAAAACCAAAACGTACGTTGCCATTATGAAGTAATTGTTAAATTGATAATCACACAAACATCAAGATGTTACTTATAGAACTTGAAAAAGACAAAAAAAGGCGAAACGTCGTCTACATAGATGTAAAATGCTTCGTTCAAAAACCATCTACATTTTTTAATATTTGAATGGTTATTAAAATAAAGAGATTATATAAATACCAATGACTTTTATTGATATATAATATACACGTACTAAACAGAAAAAACAATGAAATATCTGCATACACTTAGTTTCATTAATCAGAATCTGAAAAGTACTGGCTGGTATCACTACTCTTATCTGCAGTATTTATAATTAAAGGAAGAACTTCTTTTCGATGAAAGCATGTATCTCTCTGTAATACCATTTCATTATTTCATTTTCTGTATGCTTGATCGTATTCTTCCATATCTCAGGAGTAACAGTGTGAAGTACTTCACGCCCCATGTTTAAACAGTGTTAAACATACATGTGTTTATTATAGTAATTTTTTACAATTCCATAAGCCCACGTCGCGATCATCTTTTTCCATTTAAAACCTACTTCTTTCAATACGTTGCACAATGACATACAACCAGTGGGGGCTCATGGGTTTTTAAATTGGGAAGGCGTAGAAGAAAATAGTGTTTTATTTTGCATTTACCTTTTTCCTCCTTTTTAATTTTCGTGCTATTGAAACTTTATTCAGCAGGAGAACCAAGAAAACATTAAAATTTTGTATTTTTACTACTTACAAGGACATTGGAGGATGGGTTGTTCTTCCTTGTTGCGCAGATAAAGGAATGAATAAGTTGCTGCTTTCCCGAAGAGTAAACCATTCAAACAGTTTATTAGAACTATAAATCAATAGAGAACATTCGAAAAAGTTCGAAGAAAAACTTAAATTAGTCATTATTAACTATTTTAAATTAGACACCTTTATGTTTGCAATTAAAAGTTGATTATTTTTATTTAAAAAGGACTACTTAGTATGTACACATGTAACAGATCCCAAATCAGACTCATCAGGGTACCGACATATGCTCTCTCGCCAAGAATAAGGAGTCCCTCTCCACAATCAAACAATCCATCCGACGAGAAGTCGGCGAAAATATGGGTTGTTTGGTTGTGGAGAGGGACTCCCTATTCTTGGCGAAAGAGCATATGACGGTCCCTGATGAGTCTAATCACCATCAGACGAAACATGTGCCCTCCAATGTAAGCTCCGCTCCACCCCGCTCTACATTTATTCCCACCTCAAGATCGTCAAGGTGGACTGTCGCTGCAGCTTTATCATATATCGATCCTAGTAGTTTTACATAGCCTACATAGGAAACATACATAACTTACATAGCTTACATAGGAAAGCCTAGGTAAATATATATATATATATATATATATATATATATATATATATATATATATATATATATATATATATATATATATATAATTATTATATTGAGAACCTTCATTTGTTCTATAACAAACAATTTTAGCCCTTATTTGTTTTAATATAACAATGGTGCATTTTCATTCTATAGATATACTTATATACTCTGTTTATATGATCGATGAAAGGAAAACAAAATCGAAAGAGAAAAGTTCTTCGCTATGCAAAGTGACAATTTTGACAATAACCCCCATCGTATAATAAAATTTCACGGTTACCTCTTTGCGAAACCGATTAAAGCCCTTTTTATGAAGAACGTTCTGGTAAGCACGCCAGGCATCCTTTCAGAAATTGGTGCGCATAATTGCTTAAGTCAAGGTGAAAGGGGTTTAAAGACCATTTAGGATATGCGTTGCCCTTGTGCGAATCGCAATCGTTTGTATAGGTAAGGGCGTAGGTATCGGCCTTGAAACTAGTCATTTGCATTATTCTGCTTAGAAATGCAAAATCTTGTCTTGTGTTTGAACTCGATACAGAGTGTTAAATATGCCTTTGACATAAGATGTGATAATATATTCTTCTTAAGTGAAAAATGGTTACTTTTAAGTTTAAGTCGGTTCAAAAACAAACCTCGATCGCATTTTTATGGCTTTAAAAGCATTTTTATGGCTAATTTATTACCATTAGGGAGATACTAGTAGGGAGTAACAAAAGTATTTACATTTTTTAGGTACTAATAGTTATTTACTGTTTATAGTTTATTCAGACTTTGACGCTATTGCTACGACTCAAAAATGCCAGTTAACGATAGTGTGGGACAGTGGCGGCTGTCCTATGGTGGCACCGCCATAAAAAATTATATATAAAATTATAGTGCGGTTCAAGATATCACCGGTTCAAGTTGACCGAATGGCCTCAATAAACTGTTAACAACCCCTGTTGTTACGAAACCCGGCAAATTTGCAAAAAAGTAAACAGGGCTGGGCCTAATAGTAGTTTCGAAATATTTTAGTTTGGTTTGTATACTTTTCTTAAACAGTGCAGTTCTATAATTTCGATCGTATTTTTATTATTCCAAATGTGCTAAAAATGTGGCGTTCTTGGCAAGATAATGATCATTGTGCCTCCGAGGCTAAGCAAATTTTAAAAAATGAGTATGTTTCTTTATTGAACAGGGGGTTTAATGTAAATGCAGCTACAGCAGAAACGTCTTCATTAACGAACACACCGTTGTCTACAGTTAAATATATTGTAACGAAGCTAATTAAAGCCAAAAAAGTTCGTAGTGATTCTGGTAAGAGCCAACGTGTTGACGAAAGTGACAAAGACTTAATTCGAAGTAAAATTTATGCTATGTATGAAGAGTAAACTGTGCTTGCATTGCATTCATTGCAGCAGCGACTAAGGAAAGATGAAACCAACATTCTTTGCAGCAGAACTAGCCTCTGGAGAATATTATCTCTAATGGGTTTTGTATATCGGACCATTTATAAAAGACAAATATTAATGGAATCACAACGATTGCGACGATGGCGGTTTGACTACCTAAACACTATAAAAATACAGATTAGAAAATCGTCCCATTATCTACCTTGATGAAACATAGATACATCAAGAAAATGTCAAACCAAAGCCCCAGATACCAAGATAAAACAAGGGAAAAATAATTATAATTTTACATGCTGGTTCCGAGGATGGATGGGTTTCAAATTGTTTACGGTTGTCTTCCAAATATATTAAGCATTCATCTTTGGACTACCAAGACGATACAACTTTTTAAAGATTGCTTTATAAATAGCCTTTTGCCCAAGGAATGCCCAATGTGCCCAAGGAAAGCGTAATTATAACGGGCACTGCTAGTTATCATCACCACCAAAAAACTAAAATTCCTAATGCAAATAACACTAAATTAGAAATTCAGAACTGTATGTTGAAAAACGATATGTTTCTTTGAAATTACGTATAAAAAATGTAATCTTCAAGAAATATTAAAGACATTTAATATTAAAAAGGAATATGGATTTGATACCATCGCTGCCGATATAGGACATACGGTTTTACGCCTTCCCTCGTATTACTGATTTTTAATCCAATTGAGCATAAGTGGCATTAGCTAAAATCCAGTGTTAGAGCAGAAATCATTTATCCTACTCTAAGTGCAAGTGCTGCAACATTAATTAAAATGTTGTAGATAGTATTCCCAAAGAAATTTGGATAAATTCGATTAACCATGTTATTGAAACAGAAGATTCCTATGTATCATTTACTAATAAATAATATAGAACCATTTATTATTAATGTAGATCAAAGTGATAGTGAGAGTGAAACAAAATTAATTGTATAATTAAATTTAAGTTATAATTTTTATTGTACTAATAGATAAATTTATTTGTTTATATATTTTTATTGTACTAATAAATTCAAAATACACAAACCAATAAACAATGTTTCAGTTATACATAATAATAATAATTTAACAATATTTTATTTTTTTCCAAAATTATTCAGAAGTTCAACCACTCTGACTATGGCGGGTTTGAAGAAACTAAGAGTGTTTTTATTGAAATTTATTGGGTCAGTTAACATTTTGCTGAAAGGCAACGAAATATTTTGAACCGGACTATACATATATTTTGTGACAGTTAATTGTAGAGATTTTTTACTTGCTTACTAAATCTGGCAAGTTTATATCTCTTATTTTCAATTTTGTTTGATAAATGTATTTTATAAATCGTCTGCTGCTATGCAGAACCCCAATATTTCAAACTCACGAACCGCCACTGGTGTGGAGTACTTGTAATTCCCCTGAAAGTATCTTTTTGCTCGATTTTCTATGAAACACTGTGCCCAGTTATCTGAAATGTTGTACTACTTTAAACTTATATGTTGCCCCTCTTTGTGTTGTTATTGTTAAATATCTTTATCCTGTATTCCTTGCCTGACAACGTCTTATATTTCATTTGTTCTTGATTTATTAATAATCCGTATTAATGAGTTGGTTCCCTAACCCTATACAGATTATTTGCAGCTATATCTTACTTACTATTATAATTGCGATGTCATGTCATCAGCACATGCCAAACATCTTTAGTAAATTAGTCTAGACCTACTGATATTCGCTCCTCTTATACGATGATTAATATTTATGTATCCGGAATTGATAACAATGGTGTTGCTAGGCGCCATCTAACATCAGAACGTCATACGGACGCTATTTGTATTCTTTAGTGACTTAAAAATTTCATCTAAGTTAACTATCTCAGTTACTAAGACTTTCAACTTGGATTATCTCAACAACAATGCTTCGATCAACTCACTTCGACTTTTGGCGATGAAACACTATCTAAAACCACTGTATTTCACTAGTTTAGTGAATTTAATAATGGCCATCGTTCGCTCTCGAACGAATTTAAAGAAGGTCGTCGAAAATCAGTTGTTGTGCCGAAAAACATCGATGCTGTGCGCGCTGATACAGCAAAATCGTCATGTGACATACCATGAGATTGATGCATCTCTGGGCATTAATATGGCAAGTATACACAAGATTTTACATGACAATCGCTCAAAAAAATGCTCGTGTCCATTAGTGCAAAGAAACGCTCAAAAAGACTGCATATTCAAAATGAGTCAAACCCAACAACCCAACAATCGCCTGTTTTTTTGTGGAATAAATGGGCATGTAGCTACAGTGTTACTAGAGAATCGTAGAATGATCAATTCTAAATGGTACACAACCATATGTTTGCCGGAAGTCTTTGAAGAAATAGGAAGAAACAACAAGCGACTCAGGAACATTCTTCACAATGTCAAAGCGAGCTCTTACACATTGGTCCGAACAACTCAATATTTAACCAGTCAAAACATCGTATTGATGGGTCATCCCCCGTACAGTCCTGATTTGGCACCCAATGATTTTTTTTGTTCCCGTATATGGTCAACGATTTTCGGCGTCAGATGAAGCGGTTGATGTATTCAAAATGCATGTTTTAGAGATACCTCAATTGATATGGAAAAAGGGCTAAGGCATCTCTTTGATTTACCAACATTTTTTACAATCTCAGCTAGTTTACAGTACGATAATTTAGAACGTAAACACTCAATATATTCTAATTCTAAAGATATAAATATCAGACAGGTAAATGTGGTGATTATGGAGATCAAAGAACACTCACCTAAACGTGAGATTACATATTGAGGAAACATTTATCTAAAACTGAACTACTCATAGGCGATACTACTCCCACTATAACCCATTCTAAAAACATGCCTTGTGTTTTGTGCCACCTTATACAATACGAAAAAACAATTCAAGAACTGTTAGATGGTTATAATACAAACTAAATAATTTAATCAATGTCGAACATTGGTTTGAAAATGCTTTAGAATAACCTTAAGATAACCGTTTTTTTTTATTTTCTCTTAAAAAGTTTACGTGACCATGATGGAATGTACATTTTCCTTTTGTCAGATTCTATTGAACTTCAACTAAAATAATGCTGTATTCACTAGAACCTCGAGCTCCGGATAAAATCCGCTCGCATGGTTTTTAGTAACATTGATGAGAATGCTCTTTTCGCGTTTCATTTAGGTAGTTATTAAAACACCTTTTTACAGAAATGGACTAGCACGCCCCATTTTCAAGTACCTGCTTCTCCTTTATATCATGGGATTTCCCATGTATTTTCCCACCACCGACCCACCCTGTAACAAACAAAACTCTGGGTGTTACAGTAATTAGCTTATCATTTTCGAATTTTAGACTACAAAATACTTCATATACACCTATTTTCATCAATGTTCCCTCAAAAAAGTTTAAATTTGTCGTCCTGTGTAATTAATAATGTTTCTTTTTTCTGATAAAAAATCGACTTCTTATTAACAACGATAAATACTATTAATTTGAAGTTTTAATGTCTTTAATTGCTTGTAAAACAGTCATCTAAAATAACCCATTACATGAAGAACTCTGTCTTTTATCATGATTCTGTTTATATCTGTATATTCGAATTTTCCCCAACATCAATGAAAACTTCCTCACCTCACCTAGAGTTATCACACTTCCTCTTTTAATAGAAAACTAATAAAAAGAACTCTAAAGTTCAATTTATCTCAGCCACAACTTCCATCCCGCTCCGCTTCATTCATTCCTCCCTCCCCCAACATCACCCCGCCGTCCCCCACTTCGGCGAAAACTCGTCTCGCGGCCCTTCGCTGCTCTTCCCATTAAAAACCAGATGCCCATCGCCCTGTATGCGGGGTTGCGGCCTGTCAGGGGTTCCCTATCGGAACATAATAGGTTCAGTGACGTGTTCCAGTAACCCTGACGTCGAGCGTTGGCGAGACGAGGTAGAGGGGAGGGTGGGGTGAGCAAGACGGACACGTGATTGATAGTGTCGGCCCGTCTGTCAAATGCAAAGACGGAATTGCGGCAGACTGTGGCCCGTTACCCGCGAAAAACACCGAAAATGGATCATTTATCGTTTTGGTGGGGATTGTTTGGTACATTCCTGTTAAAAAAAAAGTAAACGTGGTTATGTGGACGGTGAGGTGTTTTAGATAGATGCGATATTCAGTTATGTGTTAGACAGCCCCAAATTTTAAGTCAAATAGTAACAAGGCTCGTTTCTAAATAATACCTTCATAAATATATGACTTAATATCATTTATTAACAAATTTAATATTTTAATGATCCACCATGAGCTTTTATAGCCATTATTAAGTGTTTAGGCACAGTCGACATCAATTTTTGACACAAACAGGGAGAAATAGATTGCCATTCCTTGAATATTTTTTGCCGAAGTTGGGTTTTTCCTTGGCAGTGATACTTTTTATCTTTAAAATATTTGCCATATGCCACATCCATCTTTAAAATATGCCAAAGATTTTCGACGGGCGATAGGTCTGGAGACTCTGCTGGCCGGAGACACCGGCCAACACACATACCCTATTATTCGGGAACCAATGCATTGTTGCTTGAGCCCGATTACAAAGTTGTAATATGCCCGGTTCCAAGATTTCTTCGAGCGTTACGACATAACACCGGCTATTCATACGCCTCTCGCACAAAAAAAATTCTCCCGCCCGTACTGCTGACATATATCCCCAAACCATGATACTTCCGTCTCCACGCTGGACGTATAGTGTCAAGCACTCCGTGAGAAATGCTTAGTCGCGTCTTCGCCTGACGTACTGAGCCCCAGATCGCCCAAAAATTTGCTAAAATTAGTTTTCACTTACCTACTCCACACAGAGTGATTTAATCTTTTTGTATCTACCAAAAAGCAAACAAAGTAACTGAAAACCTACCTCTATATTTGACTTGTGGATAAAGATCTATTACTTTAGATTGCAATGGCAAACTTCAATTGTCCAGTGGGCAAATTTTTTGACCCATTTGGTTTTTCTTGTGGGCGACCGTCACGTCTGGCTACTCTTCTCTATAAATCAAATTCCTTGAGATGTATTCTTACTGTACTAGCGGAAAGTGAAATTCCCTGTTGAGCGAATAAAACCAATACCAAACTTAAATACCAATATAATTTGCGTCGATCTTGTAAAACGAGTCTCTCTAAATATCAATCGGTTCTTTTACTTGTATGTCATTTTCTTCCTGCTTCGCTTTATTTTCATAGGACCTCGTGTCGTTATACCTTTTTAAGGTGATTAGTATAGCACATCTCGAACATTTAATGTTTTAGCAATTGTGCTAATAATAGCTTGTGAAAATTTTTCTAAGAATGCCTAAAACTTTTGTACATAGCTGTAATATTCAATTGACTTTATCTCTTAAAGATACAGTTGTAGCTATCCATACACTGTTTGGTTTTGTATATGAGCAGGAAATGTGACTATTGCTAAAATGACTGACTATCAGGCTCAAAGCGACTGAAAAAAATATATCTGAATCGTTTTAAATAAACTGTCAGATAGCAAATGTAACACATAGAATTAATAGTGAAAAAAAATTGTTCATACTTTGTGCTAGGGTAAAAATCTTTCTCGAATATGTTAAAACTAATAAATATAACGAGTGATTTTTTAGTGTATCTGAACTATCGATAGGGGTCGCTGTGAAACGAATTATGAGTTTGCGCCGATGAAAACACTTTTCAAAATATCTGTGACGTCTCTTATGAATATGAGGCATTATTTAAAGCTTACATTTATAAGAATTCTCTATTTTCGTTTAAAAATCGTTTTATATCGAGATTAATTATTTCATATCATTTCATTTCCAACATTTTGCCGCCAATTTCCATTAATTCGGCATGGGTTTCCATCGTGGAAAAATGCCGACATTTTTGGCTAGAAAATAAATATTCCATAAAATTCATTAATGATTCAACGAGTTCCTAGATATAGATTTAGTTTTAATTAATCGTAATATATTATTATGAATGTGTTGATCAGGTCATGTTTGATTACATCGTTCATTAGAATAATCTTGGTACTTGGTGGAATGTGGCTTAGGACAGAAAAAATACTAGACCTTCTAGAGTCGGTAGTCAAAACAGAATTGGAGTTACTATTTCAATAGTGTTTTGGGTTAGATTATCCGCTTGAGCTAAACATTTATCAAAAACTGTTTTTTTTTATCTTGTTTCAGAGATCATTATCGCAAATACTTTGATTTGTTCTGTAGGATTTCTTCGGAGATGCTTATCATCTCAGCAATTTGTCTAACCCTCACTCTGGGGTTGAACAACACGATATCATAGATTTGGTTGATGGTTTTCTCGGTAATGAGCTACATATACGGCGTTCTGAACATAGAGCGTCACTCATGCTAGATGAACCATATTAAAACTGAGCAAACCACTTATGAGCATTGAAATGTAAAGGAACAGGGTCCTCAGCTCATTTTTCAACTTTTCCTTGATTTATACGATGTTTTTTCCACAGACTATCAAAACAAAATCAAATTTTATATGGGTTTGAATTTCATGCAGATTTACGAAAAATGTGAAAATTCACCCTTTTCACTTACCTCTTGGCTTACCATCTTTTTTCACTTACCTGAATCCCCTTTAAACATATGCTGTTTTATAACTATTTCTATATCATGTCGTTCATTAATAACTTCCTATCGTCAATAGATTCTGTTGCTTATCCTAGATTTTCCGGATGTAATCTATGCGTACCATACAAACCATTGCTAACACATTTTCTTCTGTTGGAACCATTTTGGTTTCGTTTGGCGCATATTCGCCTGTCACCATCCGCTGTTTGGACAACAGTAACAACCTCATCTCTAGGGTATAATATTTCGACTAATGACGAAGAAACTAAGCAAAATCGTGTTTAGATTAGCCTAGACACTATTCACAAGTGTTTATTCGAATGCGCCTTTGGTCGATTGGTACGTGCGTGAATTCTCGGTGGTAGCGCTGTTTAGGTGTCTTGAGCATTCATCATCTTCAAAGAATGTACGACCAGGTTTACATTCAACAGTTTGCTTTTTTACGATAAAAAATGCTTTATAGAAAAGAATTCTTTATAGTGGAATTTAACTGATTTTGTATATCCGTCGATATTAAATGCTCTAAAACAATGTTCGTTATAAAAGCTCGAATTTCGATTTTGCCCATTTTTCAAAAAGTGTCAAGACTTGTTTGGTTTACATTATCGCAATAAACAAGCGACTACACACGAGCATCTGTAACTTCGCAGAACGCTATCTAACGAATCATACTTGACAAATACTGTCAGGTCGAGAATGTATTATGTAACTTTTTTAAATTCATATTTTTCGTTTACAGAAGTTGGAAATTAAAATAAAAATCCAAATTAACTGTTCTAAAACATGTACTTGATAATAAATATTTGAAATATATCTAGTGAATTATTATATAAAACATCCTACAAACCAGAAATAACAATGATGAATTTATTTTTAAATGATCACTCTATAAATACGATCTTAACGGCTATCAAAAAATGACTAATGATACTTTGGACATCATGAATCATTAAGATGATGGTCGATTTGCACAGTACATAGGGGAGACATTGGTGGTTGGGATGGCGCGTTTTCCCCCTAAAAATTCACGATGGTCTTATCGGTTTGGGTTGTCGATCATTGTGTTTCCCATTTAATGTGATCTGAAAATAAAGAAAATAAATAAATAAATAAATAAATATATATATATATATATATATATATATATATATATATATATATATATATATATATATATATATATATATATATATGTAGTGTTAGATTTTCTTGGACTGCGTTCAATGAGATGGACTGCGTCCAATGCGTCTCAGCGGTAGCTGAGTCTCATCACACACCCAACCGTTGGGTTCCACAATCTCATGTGGAACACACAACAACCTGCGTCTGTGCCTAAATTAATACTTTGGTTCATTGCTTGACCGGGAAGGAGCCCCACCTATCCCTTCAACTGGATGACATTTGTTTCGTCTCTTGAGGTTCAGACTCTTCAGGGCGCCGATATATACCATAACATCAAGAATAGGGAGACAGACCCTATATGCCATCCGACGGGAGGTCGGCGAAAGCATGGGTTGTTGGCTGTGTTATCCAGTTGAAGGGTCTCTTTGGACGCAGTCCAAGAAAATCTAACAGTACATATATACGCCATCCGACGGGAGGACGGCGAAAACATGGATTGTTGGCTGTGGATAGGGTCTTCCTATTCTTGATGGTATGGTATATGTCGGCGCCCTGAAGAGTCTGAACCTTGAAACGCAAGAAAATCTAACACCACATATATACGCCATCCGTCGGGAGGTCGGCGTAAAAAAGGGTTGTTGGCTGTGGATAGAGTCTCCTTATTCTTGATGGTATGGTATATGTCGGCGCCCTGAAGAGTCTGAACCTCGAAAGACGAAACATATGTCATCCATTTGAAGGGATATATATATATATATATATATATATATATATATATATATATATATATATATATATATATATATATATATATATTTCTATATATATGTATATATATATATATATATATATATATATATATATATATATATATATATATATATATATATATATATATATATATAACACTAAACCCTAAACAAACAAACCCAGATTCATTACCACCGAATGAAGATGAAATAATTAGGCAAATCAAGCGGCTTAAAAATAACAAAGCTTCTGGTGAAGATGGAATCACTGCTGAACTTTTGAAATCCGCTGGTCCAGGTACAATCAAGGAAATAACCAAAATTCTACAAGAAGTTTGGCGAACCGAACGGATTCCGGAAGACTGGAAAGATGCTCTAATCCATCCACTACATAAGAAAGGAGATAGAACGGATGTAAACAACTATAGAGGGATAGCTCTTCTCCCAGTTTGTTACAAGATTCTATCTCAATGTCTACTAGACAGAGCACAGGGACAGTTAGAACCTAACATTGGTGAATATCAAGCAGGTTTTCGACCGGGCAGATCCTGCCCTGAACAGATCCTGAATCTGAAGTTGATTCTAAAACATCAAAAACTGTACAATAAAAATCTCGTCTGTACATTTGTGGATTTCAAAAAAGCATATGATTCTATTGACCGCGAATCTTTATTCCGAATCTTGAAAGAGCAAGGACTAGATCTGAAAACGCTGGCAATTATTAAAGCAACGTTAACTAACACGAGGTCAAAAGTTAAATACATGGGTGACATCTCAGAGCCCTTCGAAATTAAAACTGGTGTGAGACAAGGGGATGGACTCTCGCCACTCTTATTTAACTGTGTTCTAGAAAAAGTAATACAGGAGTGGCGTGAAAAAAAGTCGGCACTGAATATTGACCAGCCCATTAAACTGGGGAGCACCAACATCAAAATTGATTGTCTGGCATTTGCTGATGATCTAGCAATTTTAGCTCAAGATGTATTAACGGCACAGAAACAGATTGAAATCCTAAAAGAAACAGCAGAAAAGGTAGGACTCCAAATTTCCTTTGAAAAGACAGAATACATGACCTGCAACAGACTAAGAACACCATTTCTAAAAACGAAATATGGTAACATCAGACGAGTCTCTCAATTCAAATATTTGGGTGAAATAATCATGGAAAATGGGTTGGAAAAAGCGGCCAATAAGGGTAGATGTCAAAAAATGGAAACGGCATTGAGACTTACACAAAATATTTACAACAAAAAATGCCTATCTAAAAACACAAAACTGAGACATTACAACACGGTTATTAAGCCAGAATGTCTATATGCTGCAGAAACGCTGATTTTGAATAGAAAGAGGGACATCGAGGACATTGAAAAGAAGGAAAGAAAAATCATAAGAAAAATCCTAGGCCCCAAAGAAATAAATAGCACAACATACCGACTTCGAGAAAACCAATAAATCAAACAATACACAGATATACATAGCGATATGAGAAAAAGAAGACTTAAGTTTTACGGACACATCAAACGGATGAATCCGGGTAGGCTAACTAGACAAATAGTCGAATTTTATGAAAATAGGAGTAGAGCTAAAGTAGAAATAATTAAATGGATTGCTGCAATTAAAGAGGACCTAAAATCAGCAAATATTACACAAAGTGAAATTCAGGATAGAGGCTGTTTCAGACACAAGGTTAACGTTTGGAAGGTTGGCCAGAGAGAAAAATGTACGAAGACTGGAACAACTTGGTCTGACGAAAGGAAAAAAGCTCATAGCGAAAGAATGAAATTAGTATGGGCTCAAAGGAAGGCTAACAACAACAAACGCCTGTAATTGTACTTCGCGTGGTCCACCAGGGCCCATACGTGAATAATAATAATAATAATAATATATATATATATATATATATATATATATATATATATATATATATATATATATATATATATATATATATATATAGAAATGTATATATATATATATATATATATATATATATATATATATATATATATATATATATATATATATATATATATATATATATATACATATATTTCTCAAATCCGTATACTTTAAGAGCTACTTACAAAAAACTACGATTTTATCAAAAAAATAAACTTCTCATCTTAAGAAATTAAAAAATGATCGTCTTGAGGCACTTGTTACTTTTGTTAAAAAAATGGTTAATATGGTTAATAAATTCATTAACTCCATATAGCCAACATTTTGAGACATACAAACGAAATTTTTGAAAATATAAACAATTTCGTAACTAGAATAAATTCTAGATATTTTAATAATATAATAATTTTTATATTAATATAATTTTTATATTTAATTTTTATTTATATTTATATTTTAATTATATTTATATTCATATTTGTATTTTATTATTGAAGTCGTTATTAACTAAATATCATTAAATAAATAATTGTAAATTTTACGTAAGTTACGGAATTGTTTATATTTAAAAAAAAATTACGTTTGTAGGTGTTAAAATGTTGGCTATATGAAGTTAATGAATTTATTATCGACGATATCTCAATAAATATGAATTTTATGAAGAAAATGGAAAGAACCATTTTTGTAGAGAATTTAATTTTTTAGAGATAGAGATAGTGATAAAGATAGAGGTTTTAATTTAAAAAAAATTAAAATGTTACATCTAATGTTTTCACGGATGGTAGATAATGTTTCTAAACCATTCCGGGTGTCAATCTATTCATTTCGTGAAGAATCACGACGTTTCGCCAAAATCTCATTTGCCATTTTCAAGTATTGTTCGCTTTGACTGAAGAGTCCAACTCCAGTTGAACTCTTTAGCTTTTTAGCTCTTTAGCTTTATTTGCATCTACAAAGCATTTTTCCTTTTTTTGAAATAAAAAGCATTAATACTTCTTATTTTCTGCAATTTTTAATTGTTAACAAAATTTAAGAAACACAACCAAATATCACAATTTTTCCTAAGTACTCGCTGAATTTCCTTTTGTCAAACAACATCAAAACTTTACGCGAACGAAGTAGATAACATTTCGGTTTGGCGATGCAATGTCATCTAGCGTCACAGACGGCACGAACTTTTACATCAACCTCATACAGGAAATCTGGAGGGATTTTGCTATAAGGGCTCATAAATTTTTGTAACAGTGGAAAATCAAAGACATATATATATATATATATATATATATATATATATATATATATATATATATATATATATATATATATATTGTTGACGATTTCATTTGCCATAAGTGGTTCCGATAGTTTCGTGAAGCTAAGTTTACTTTTAGCGATGCACCACGTTTTCGACTACCAGGCAAGGCTGATGGCAACGAAATGTTAGTACAAACTGAAAGTGATCGGCTTAGAACAACTCGAAAGATCAAAAATATCCTTGAAATCAACCAGTCAACAATGTCAAGTGCATTAACTTGAAATTTCTTGCAATGCTGATGCATGGGAGTTGCATGAGTTAACGAGGAAAAATAACAAAGTTCTGCTTGCGATTTTCTATTGAAGCGCAACGATATTGATTCATTTTTGACACGGATATTTACAGGTTATGAAAAATGGATTATTTATAATAATAGTAAGCGTAAGAGATCGTGATATAAGTGCGAAGATGCTCCTCCAATCGGTGTAAAAGCCAATTTACATCTGAGGAAAGTTTTGCTATGGAAGGACTTGAAAGGAATCGTTTATTATCAGATGTTACCTGAAAACCAGACTATTAATTCCGGGAAATGCTGTATATATATATATATATATATATATATATATATATATATATATATATATATATATATATATATATATATATATATATATATGTGTGAATTAAAGCGAGCGATCTACTGGAGGCGGCCTGGGTTAGTCAACAGAAAGGGCATTGCTTTTATTGAGGCAATGTTAGATCACACGTACCTTTAGTCACCCAACATAAACTTTTACAACTTGACTGGGATGTTTTGGACTGTTCACCGTACTCTTCGACGTTACGTTGTTAGACTATCATTTAATTAGATCGCTTCAAAGATTTGCTTTAATTGGAAGCTTCTTGAATGATAGTCATTCTTTTTTTACTGACGTAGTCAGCCAGGTTTTTCATGGCGAAAATGTACCCTTAGAATCAATAAGTATGAACTGTATGAAATTTTAATATTCTCAATTACAAATAATCTAATATAGTTATAAATTTTTTAATACTATTTTGAAAATCTTTGATCGTATTGATACCTTAATTATCTGCTGATATAAAAGATCTTTCGATACGTTATCTGGCTCTTTAAAAAGAGATACAGATTTCAGTATTTTTGTCATTCAATTCAACTCCTTTAAAATTTTTATTAAATTATATTTATTCTACAAAATATATTTTTTTGACGAATATATCTCAATATTTTTTTCTGTTTTCTGAAGTTCGGAGACAAATTACCTTTAATTTATACTTAGTATTAATAATTTATACAGTATACAAAAATTAATAATTATACATTAATAAAGGTTCCTCAAATTTAAGAAATTTTTTTAATTGTATTTCTAATTGTACAACCTTTCCTGCCTATAAAATCATTTTTAAGTTTTATAACTTTTTCTACTTACATTTTGATTTTAAAAGTCGAACAAATACACATTTATCATTTCTCATGAATCACTACTAGGAAATCACAAAAAACATCCACAAAACTTGCAAATGTTCAATTGTAAAAAGTTCTTAAACTTGTCGAATTCGGAACTTCCGCACTGTTCAAAAACTTAAAATGTAACGGCCATTATGAACGTTTCTACGGCGCAGACTCCAGAAATTTCTTTCTATAATAGTGCAGCTGTCAGTGTTGAAGTCGTGCTCTTCCATTTACAAGGGGAAATACAAAAGAATAGTCGCTGATCCATGGCCGACATTTTGGTTTCATTACTTGAATTTTTGTTCCGTCTTTTTGTATTATCTTTTTTGTAGAATGCAGACATCTAATCAAAGTTTTGTTTTCTTTTACAGATGTTAATCAAGTTGAGACATAGAATTTTGGTGAGTGATTGACATCATTATTTTATTTATTATATATAATTATTTATTTTTGGGGGAGCATATTAAATTATCTTCTTTTTTTAAGATCTTCATAAATAAGTTTATAATTTGTGATTGGTGAAATTGGCGGTCTCGGTGAAGTTGAAATTGTAATTTTTATTGTAAAGTAAAATCTCAGAAGAATAAGTTAGATAATTTACAGGTTAATCTATTTAAAATTGTAATCCCTGTTGCTACGAAGCTGTGTTTGACATAAAATTTGCGAATTTTGCTTTCTGTAGCATTCATGATATCAGACTGAGCCAGAATAAACAATGTTGAACTTATTATCTCGCTGTGTCTCAATCCGTTAGTGATTTCGAATAGCTCAGATTGGATATTATCTTTTCTTATTCTATTCCTACGTAACTCTTATTCTATTTCTATCATATAAGTTCTTCATTTTCTTGGATTTTTTGATTATTGTTTCCACTTAGTCCTTCTCTAATTTCGCTTTGTGAAACTGTATTCAAATATTTTTTTCGATTAAAAAAAACTAAATATACTGGTGTTTTTGTTGTACTTTTCTGTTGTAGTCTTGTAGTCTTCAAAAGGTCTTTAATATTTTTAGAGAATAAATTGTTACACTTTCAAAATGATTCACAATAAAGTAATGCTTGTATTATTGGTGCAGTCTCTGATGTCATCCTTCTTAAATACTGATACAATTATTTGTATTTCCCAATCGCTTGTTTATTTTTGATGGATTATAATTGTTTATTCTGGATGGTGCAAATCGTAGAGGAGTAGAATCTCGGGTATGCGGTATGTTCTTATGAATTATTACTAAGATTTCATTCTGTGATAACCCTCAATATATTTCGTCAGATTATTGTTCTGACTTCTACAGGAGGAATAACAGAATGTTTAAAATTCTGTCAAAATGTTAAAATATATGTAAGAAAACAGACAGAAAATACAGAACAACTCTCGCACGTAGGAATAAACGTTTCTAAGAAAAATACATACAGTTAAAATCAATGATATTGTTTTTCTCCACATATGTGGAGAAAAAACAATATCATTAATTTTAACTGTATATATTTTCCTTCGAAATATTTCTTCCTACGTGTAAGTGTTGTTCTAGATTTTCTGTTTGTTTTATTGTATATATTTTAACATTTTCACTGACTTTTAAATAATCTGTTATTCCTCCTGGAGATGTCAGAAAATAATCTGCCGAAATATGTTGAGGGTTATCAAAGAATGAAATGAAGATTAATTCATAAGAACAGACCGCATACCCGAGATTTTACTGCTATATATATATATATATATATATATATATATATATATATATATATATATATATATATATATATATATATATATATCTCCGCCTCATTTGTTTCTGAAGATTTCTGTTTTTTGTACAAAATTTTGGCAAAAAAAAAATGTTTTATATCAGTCAGTTTTGAAATTTTTCGATTTTCTAATGACCAGACACAACAAGTGACGATGCCGTAAATCAAACAGATGTTATTAAATAACTTTCACGGAAATCACCACTGGTACTATCCAAGTTTGATTTCTGCAAATCTGCTTTAAACACTTCTATTGAATAGCATTTCAACTACCAAAATCAAATAAACAGGTTCGATGTATTGGCGAGTTACTTTAATAAAATAAACCAACAACATAGCCTGATTATAAAAATATTTGCAATGTCCTCCATATAAATTATTTAAATACAATATTGGGTCAGTTTTACTAATTTCACTTTAATCAGATCAATCGTTTTAAAAAAAATTATCTTGATGTATTATTTATTTGTTTTTTTTCTCCTAATTCGGAAAATCTTGATGTATCTCAAGAAGCTTTCAGGTTATTTTTATGATGAAACTTCAAAAACCTTAAAAATCGACATATTCCAAGAAGCGTTCTTAAGTTAATGGAATCTACATTGAAAAATATTCATCCAAAAAAATGTATCCTATTTTTCTTAATCTTTAAAACAATGTCCGTCTTTTCAGTGGTAATCACTATACATATATGTAACTCATTCCTGCATTTCTTCTATTCCAGGGATTATCTTGAAATATATGGATATGGAATGCTGGATATATCATCCAGCATTTTATGGTGTAAAACTAACTTTGGTTTTTTTTAAGACGTTGTTTCATTAATCCTCCAAATTAAAGCTTTTTACTTAGTCAATACCAACCTATATTGTAGATTTCCTAACGATTATGCCAATCGTAGCTTGCATTACTCATATTGACTGGATGTACAATGACGTTTACCTTCGACAGACCCCGACAATCCTCGCTCGAGGACTTATCCTCGAAAATGAATGAAAAAAGTCCTTTAAAGTGGAATTTAACTTGTTTATATATCTATTTAATACTTATACAGAACAGTTGTATATGTGTCAACAGTTGTTCAGCACCATCTGGAAGTTACTCATGGAAATAAAGCTTGTATTATTATCTTTGAAACATCCTCCATCAGTATATTTACTTTTTTGGCTCACCTTGTATTAAATCGGTATCAGTTTACCATTTAAAGGATGAGCGGTATCGGTGATGAAAACCTACCTGCTAATGGTCGCGTCAAGGCTTGGATCCATTAACTGTTATTTATAGCAACCATAAAATTAGCAAATTTGACTTTTGTCAAAATTTTGTCGAGTCAGCCTTATCCGTCATAATCTTGTCATAACAATTTGTATTAAGGGTTTTCGGTGTGTTTGAGGGCGAGAAAAAGGGTTGGACGTGTTTGTAAATGTTGGTAAATATACCTCCCACAATGAGAAGTATGAATCATAGAAAGAAAACACAAATTTCTGAATAATAAAAAATATTTATTTATTATATAAAATTAATTTAATTCTTATTGGGTCTCAATCTATATACATGATATTTTTTTCCTAAAATGTATTTCCTAGTCTGTTTTCTCTCCAACTTATTGATAAAAATTTAATTAGAAAACTAAAATGACTAATATACTACTTACAGAAGTAAAAATTATTTTTGGTTTTTTCTCCTAGATATATATTATTATTTTTGACACTATTTACAATCTTGACTGATTTTTCTATTTTGATTGCGGCTCCTTCAAGTATACAGCAAAAAATCATTGAGGTGACAATGCTGGTCCAATTAGTCCTTTTAACTGCGAAAGGGGTTGGTCTGGGGAATGAAAAGGGTTTCTGCCCTCACTGACTATTGGTATCTCTACTGAAAAACCGTTACTTCTTTATAGAGTGTAAAAGTTTCAATATGTCAAAATTTAGGAATTGATTCTACATATAATTAATAATAAAGTAAATGAAACAAAATAGTTTTTCTTTCCTATAAATGAATGCTTTATAAAACAGCATCAAAAAAAATTTATATAAATTAATGCTAAACGGTCTTCCAGATTCCTTACGATATGTTATAAAATCGGTACTAAAAATGAAATTGTTAATTTTACAAGAAATCTAATAATACTCTTGAGTACTAGAGTGCACACTGATTAATCGCGGTTATAACTTTTAAGTATATATTCTATCAAAAAGTATTGAAAATTGATCATTTGATTAGCCCGCTTAAATAGATTGTCAAAATTCTTTTTATTGTTAAGTTGGCACAACTGTCCTCTATACTGACGCGGAGTTTGAACATCATCTGTCATTTAATTTGTTTTCAGTACTTGATTTTGTCAGTTCAGTTCAGCATTGCAAATGGAATTTCGTGAACCGAGTCGCCGAAAATGTTGCAGAAGGCTTACGGGGAATCAACTTTATCAAAAACACGTAGTCACGACACACCAGTCGAGATGTAGTGGAAGATTTGCCTCGCTCTGGTCGGCCATCAACGTCTTGGTGGTGAGTGAGCTTGATGGTGACTGATAATCGTTTTTTTAAGTTTGAGAGAGATATCTGCTGATCTTTCTGCAAGTCACGAATCAATTCGCACCATTTTAAACGATTGTTTGGGCATGAAACGTGTTGCCGCTCGACTAGTGCTGAAAAATCTGAATTTTCTTCAGAAACTCAATCGCGTAAAGGTCGCTGAAGACATGTTAGAACGAGTCAATTCCGACCCCACATTCATAAAACGCATCGTAACTGGTGACAAGACATGGGTATACGAGTTTGACATGCAAACCAGTCAACAAGCTTCGAAATGGAATCTTCCAACTGAGCCGAAACCGAAAAAATCACGTCAAAGTTGATCAAAAGTTATGGTGATGTTGACCGGTTTCTTTGGTTATCTCGATGTTGTGCACTCGGAATTCTTGCCAGAAGGTCAGATGGTAAATAAAGAATATTATCTGAACGTTATGCGGCGTTTGAGAGAGCAAATTCGTCGAAAAAGACCAGACTTGTGGAACTCATGGGACTTTGCATCACGACAACGCATCATCTCACAAGGCCATCATTGTGAACAAATTTCTGGCCAAAAACTCAACAAACACCATCGAACAACCACCGTATTCATCTGATATGGCTCCGGTCGACTTCTTTCTCTTTCCAAAACTTAAATTATCACTTCGACGCACCCGTTTTCAGTCGATAGAAGACATAAAAGAGAATTCGCGGCGAGAACTGAAGTCGATTCCGGAAAATGCTTTTAAAAAATGTTGTCAATTGGATTATTCGTTGGCATAAGTATATTATTTCGGAAGGGGCCTACTTTGAAGGCGATACAATAAATTTGGATAAATAATAAACACTTTGTGTTTTATTGATCAATTTCCGGTATTTTTTGACAAAATGTACGTCTGTGGATTTGCGGCATTAAACGTTTTTCTGCTTTGAACATTCGGTGTCTGTTGATGCACTTGCCTTATGATACAAATACCGCAGCGATAAGAACATGTCTTCTTATAAAATCTTTCTGTATATTTTGATTTTTACTTACAATACAATATTTTTAATTTGTCTAATTTTGCATTTCAGAGTGAACAAATTCTTAAGAAATAATGTCTCTCAAAATAAACTTTTATAAAGTTTATGGTTAATATAGAATATAGAAATTATTTAATAAATAATTATTATTTAATATAGAAATATTTAATGCTTTAAGTAAGAAATGGTTTATCTTACTTGGCTTGCTCGGACTTACGGAGTAAACATTTAAAGTTCTACGTGATTTGACCGTACAAAAAACATTTGCAATTTTACGGATTAAAGATAAATATCTACTCGAAAAAGCAGAGAAACAACATGTTCGATCTAGCTGCTAACCTGTCACCTTTGAGGCTTCTGCTGGTTGATTCAATGGATTTAAATTGAAATATTCATTACATATCGTTTCCTATTTCTTAGATAGATAGAAAATGAAATAGATATGATAAAAGACCAAAGACGTGAGTGAGGAGGAAGCGATAATAAAATGAAAATTTGCAAACCAGCGTGGGACAAATGGATGAAATGTATAATAATATGGTTATACACGGGGGAAGATGAGATGTGAGCTGATAACATGAAGAGACATGCGGGATTGCGATGGATATGAGAACACGGAGGGATTATATATATATATATATATATATATATATATATATATATATATATATATATATATATATATATACCTGACTCTTAACCAGGTTTACTGCAAAGGGCTGGCGAACCATTTGGATTGAAAATAAACCTGAATAAGAGTCAGGTTATGTTCAATAACTTCGCTCAGGATAGAAGAATTTCAGTTTTAGGAAGAGATTTAGAGATTGTGGACAGTTTTATATATCTTGGGCAGAGGATTTCAATGGAGGGGAATACCGCTCGGGAGGTGGAACGGCGTGTTAAATATGCCTGACAGGCATTTGGTAGGCTCAACATAGTGTTTAAGAACAGACTTCCACTTTGCCTGAAAAGAAAAGTCTTCGATCAGTGCGTTCTACTCGTTATGACATACGGAAGAGAAATCTGGACACTCACATCGCAATCAATTCAAAAACTTCGGGTGGCACAGAGGGGGATGGAAAGATATATGCTTGGCATTACAATACGAGACAGAAAGTCCTGCGCGTGGTTCAGGGAATAAACAAAAGTCTGTGACATCATTGGAAGAGTAAAGCAATTGAAATGGAGATGGGCAGACCATATAGCGAGGGATGGACCAAGGCAATCCTGGAGTGGATACCGCTTGATCGCAAACGTCCGCGAAGAAGACCGAAAGCACGATGAATTGATGACATCGTTAAGTATATTGGACCCGAGTAGCAGAGGAAAGCCCAGGACCGTGAAAGTTGTAAGCATGCTGAAGAGGCCTTCATCCTACAGTGGATCGATACAGGCTGATGATGATGATGATGATGATGATGATGATATATATATATATATATATATATATATATATATATATATATATATATATATATATATTAAGCATGCTGAAGAGGCCTTCATCCTACAGTGGATCGATACAGGCTGATGATGATGATGATGATGATGATGATGATGATGATGATATATATATATATATATATATATATATATATATATATATATATATATATATATATATATATATATATATATATATATATATATATATATATAGGGGTATATAGGTTATTCGTCACAAATTGACGTTTTTCACATGGGTATCATCTCAATCATTTCTGTATAGCCTAACAACAATTTTGAAGAAAAAAAAAACAAATTCAATGCCGTTTAACTCTGCCTAAATACCGATACTTTCCCCCTCATGGGATTTTTGCCCTTTTTAGATATTTATAGAGGTTTAAAATTAAGATAAAATATCATTTTTTCGTATTTAAAATGAGTTTTTAATTACCATTGGGAGCGCAAAATGAAGTATGTATAATTTAAATGAATAAAGCAACGGTCAGTAAATTTGAAAATATTAGAGAATTATTGGGAAAAACGATATAAATAAATTTTAACCTTCAGAAAACTTATAAAATAAATTTTTACTATAATATAAAAATTTGTCCATCTGAGAGGATTACAGAATAAGCAGAATCAACAATATTTACCAAGATAATCAATATAATAAGCGAGAAAAAAATTAACTGCAGGTATTCCATGTGAAATGAATGAAAAAAATATGGTTATTTAGGCAGCATATATATATATATATATATATATATATATATATATATATATATATATATATATATATATATATATATATCGACTTTCAAACTAGATTACATAACATCAAAATTGTGGCAAAATCAGTGGATATAACTTATAAAGCTGCTAACCATTTTTTAGATTAGCGATGAAGCAAGATGAATCGATAGAGCAATGACTATATGGAAGGATGTATCAACGTTCTGTACAATGCTGCAAAAATATCTAAATAAACCAAAGCACGTAGTTTGTTTTAATGTTAAGGACAAAAAGTATTAACAAATGAAGATATTGTTTTGTAGGCAGTTGATAGCTGCGTTTAACTTTAATCTCCTAATTTTTTTTATTGTAAATTAATTTTTTAAACACGTGAAATTTATTCATTAACCTTTGGAACGCATTTCATGCGATTCTTTGAAAATCGACGGTCAGCATTTCTTGATTCATTATTCGTTTGCAATTATTTGCAGCGTCAGTATGGCAAATGACGAGTTTGTACGGTTCTTATGTTAATGAGTAACTGAGTATAAATACAATTAAACTTTATTTGTTTATATATTTAATAAAAAATCCCTTCGAAATTAAGAATTAACCAAATTTTTAAATTCTAACATGAAAAATAAAACAGTAAGATCTAACCACTCCCAGACATTAAGCAAACTAAAAGTATATTTACCATTTTAAAAAAGCACTCTTTCTAATAGTATGAATACTTTTTATTTTTTTTTTATAATCAATATTTTTTAATTTTATAAGTATTTCTTGAAAAAGTGCGGAAACCATCGAAAATAAAAAAAAACATAAATATCTCGAAAACCTATTAGAATTGAAAGAAACTCTTGAATGTGTGAATAGAAACTTTTTTATTGCAAATTATATTTCGAACCATATATTAGCCCATATATTCCATATTGAACTATACATTTGCCATATTTGAACCATAGTTTTGACATTAAAATTATTAACATATATATATATATATATATATATATATATATATATATATATATATATATATATATATATATATATATATGACCCCCCATATATATATATATATATATATATATATATATATATATATATATATATATATATATATATATATATATATATTTCATTTGCCATAAGTGGTTCCGATAGTTTCGTGAAGGTAAGTTATATATATATATATATATATATATATATATATATATATATATATATATATATATATATATATATATATCGACCAATTTTAAAACAATGCAGGATTTTGACTCTACCATCATTATATGTTTTGGAGATTATCATCTTTGTTAGGCGAAATTTTGTAGCATTCGTAAAAAATAGTGATTTTCATCGTTATGACCCACGAGGATCTGATGAACTTGTTTTACCAATACATTCATGTAAGATAGTTGAACATAATGTTTACTATAGGGGTGTGAAGCTCTATAATAAGTTGCCACAACGATTTAAGCATGTTCAGAATGACAACGAATTTAAAAAATTAGTCCGCGAATTTCTTCCGCGAAGTCAAAGTTTTTATAGTTTAAAAGAATATATCTCGTATATTCAATGTTTCAATATACTCAATGCTTATTTATGTATACAATGTTTATTTGTGCAAGATTATCATTTCATGTATTATTTCTGAGCTCGTGTCACTGAACATTCTGTCAATTCTGTCAATCTGACTTAATCATGGATATTTTTATTGTTGTGGGGCTTGAATAAATACTTTATTAAATTATATATCAATAAATTATTATATATATATATATATATATATATATATATATATATATATATATATATATATATATATATATATATATCAAACAATATAAAAAGTTATACTTACTTCCATAATTAGAATTTTCTGGATTTGGTGCTTCGCTTGAAGATCCCATATAAAAGTTTTTAAAATTTGAATTTGTGGGAAAATTCGAATTTTGCTGATTCATGTTGATGTCCTCCGTAGTTGACGTGAAGTCATAGACAAGTCCATATTTTGAATCTTTCTTAGCTTTCATTCTCCTAAATGTCAAAATAATATTTATTAGAATGTTTCTTATCCTGATCGAACACGGTTGTTTTTGTTTACCTATTTTGGAACCATATTTTGATTTGTCGTTCGGTGAGGCAAAGCGAATGAGCTATTTCGATGCGTCGTCGTCTGTTTAGATATTTATTTGAGTGGAATTCTTTCTCCAATTCCAACGTTTGAAAACGAGTGTAAGTCTGTCTGGTTCTCTTGCTTCCTTGACTAGTAGTTTCTGCTAAAAATATACAGGTAAAGCAAGTCCTAACTAAAAGAAAGAAAATTAATCTGGCAGTGCTCTTTTTCCCTAAAAGATGTTTCCTACAGCTGATACTTAATATATGTCTTCGTCAGTTTGCTATTTTCAATTATATGATAGAACAATGTTGATTAATTTTGGAAATTTGTGGAAACGAATTTACTCCCAAAACTACACTAAAGTACTTAATTGTCACCCTCTATGTTTCATCCACTGCAAAACCTATTCAGAACCTCTCCATTTTTTCGCACCGTAGAGAGATGCAATATTTTGAAAAATATCCCGAACGGCATGAACCCTATCGATCCATCTTTTAAAGATTAGTTACAAGTATAAGAAAACATGGTGCGTTTAACAAACCAGGGTTACATCGCAAAAAAAATCACTCCGAACAGGTAATGAACATTTTGCTTGCTGTAGAAGAAGATGATATTGTACGACTTGAAAGTCGTAGTATTCAAAAGGAACATGCTATTCCTAAATCCTTATAAATCCTTATAGGTCCTTATAAATTCCGAATCTGTCATACTTTTCTTCCTGGCGATTACGAGTGCAGAATAACTTTTTGCGAATGGTTTACTAGGCAATACTATTAAAATCGTCATTTTTCTAATAATATTCTCTGAACGGACGAAAGTTATTTTTGTAACAATGACATCTTCAATAGAAAAAATCGTCATTATTAGTCAACACAAAATGAAAATCGTGTTCGAACATCGAGACATCAACACCGTTTTGGATTTAACATGTGGTGCCATATTTTTCGAACCCAAGTTATTGGACCCATAATTTATGAAGGGACACTAAATTCTGAAAGATACGTACACTTTTTAAGAAACTATATCGAATATATTATGAACAATCTTCCTTTAGCAGTAACCAATAATATGTGCTTTCAACACGATAGGGCTCCTACTCATAATTCCAGAAATGGTATTGAATATTTGAGAGACCGCTTTCAAAATAATTTATTTGTTATTATTGTTATTATTTTTTTTTTCGCTGGATTTTTTCTTTTGGGGATTCATTAATGATGAAGTTTACTGGAAGACTTTTAAAAATAATGATGCACTGAAAGTTGAGTTTCGAGCTGCAATAAGAGAAATAACTCCAAAAATATTATGGAAAAAATTGTTTACCGAAGTTATTTATGTTTGGAGAATGAGGGTGGAATATTTGAAAATAAAAAATAACATTTTCTTATTAGTTTCTATTTCTAGAATAAATTTATTATGATTGTCAATAATCAGAATTAAAGATAATGTCTGATGACTGTCTTAGTCGGAAACGTGTAATAAATATTAAGTACGACGTCATTGGATTCGGTATAAAAAGGATAATTTACTAAACATAAAATATTTTTTTTCAGCTATTTAAAAACAGAAAAGTTGATGATGGTCGAGAAAAGCCAACATGTCGGATCAAAAATCTAATTACACCACATTGTAGAGGAAAAAAAGTGGACATAAAATGTTAAATTTATTTTCATATATCTTCAAATAGAATCAGAAAAGAAAAAAATTCAAATCGTGGAAAGTCGGTTTTTCCCATATATCTTTCCCATAATACCCGGAATTTTGAAAATTTGAAAAAAATTATGTTGCAGAGCAGTAAGGTGAAATTTTTTTCTAATTTAATCATCGTTGTATCTCTTATGGTTTTTGAGTTCCCTGAAGAGTGCATTCTTATCTGGAACACACTGCATATGCATTTGAAGGCCATTTTCCTTCTACAAAACTAGAAAACTACTGACCTCCTTTTTCAGAAAAACTTAATTATAATTAACTTCAAGCTTTGGAATTAAAAATTCCAGGTGACAAAAACCTTCATTTTCGACACTTATTTCGCTATATTTCGCCTTTTGTTGTAGTCAAAGGGATACGAAGCAGTTCGAGATATTTGCTCCGTATATGATTAGTTTGGCCGTTGAATGTCACACAAACTAACTGATAACAATAAGAAAAATCGCCGCAACAAACCTTTTTAATATCTCGCCCGACATCGAGCGATCCGCAGACACAGCAATGATTCTGGTACAGATTCGTCACGGGAGTTGAGAACTGATGTCTCTATGTTAATATGAAATGAAGGACTCCCCACGACATACGCCAAAACTGAAAGTTAAGCAAGGTCTCTAACCCAAGAAGACTAGACTATCTGCCTTTGATGGGGCGGCTCTTCTGAAATGAGAAATGCCGGAGACGATCAATTTCGACCGATAAGGGACGTTATACTACTAAACGACCCGGTCAACAAGGCCAAATCATCTTAAAGCACAACAACAAACTTACACAGCAAACAACGTCAAAGAGGCCCTGAATGATCTCGAATGAGAGGTTCTTCCACATACGCCATACTCTCCAGAACTTGCGCCAATGGACTATCATCTCTGCCGCTCGCTGTGAAACCAAATGTGGGACGTAATCTTCGCCAACAATGAGAACCTCAAAACTTCTTCGAGTCTAGGCCCGACGATTCCTGGTAAAACGGCATCAATAAATGGGTCGAGAGGTGGGAGCAAGTCGTAAACAGTGATGGAGAATATATGTTTGACTAATTTGTTATTATAATTGCTACTTTTCATTAAATTTTTTATTAATAAACGGGAACTTACGAAACAAATCAATAGTAAATAAATTATACCACTACTATTCAAATAGAATTAATAAATGTTCTTTTTCGCAATTTTAATTTAAAAAGCATCGAAAACGAAATAGAAATAACATTGATTTAAAATATGGTCCATATGGCTGATGATGTCTAACAATGGCATAGTCGAACAAAAAAATACCCTCCCACAAAATGGCCCCCATATGGTCCGTATCGACCCCAAGTGACTTGAAATGTCAAACTGTCAACTTGTAACGGGCCGGTTTTTAATCGAATATCGTTTACATGCTGAAACGTTGGTCGTATTAAATATCTAACTATTTTTTTAAATGTTGTGAAACTTACAGACATTTGTTACCGATGCATCATCGACCGGGTGCGAAAATAAAAATTCTAATATTTTCTTTTTAATAATTACCGAAATTTTACGAAAAAAAACATTCTAGACTTCGACATTGATACAAAAGAGACACGAACATTACTTAACTTTATTAAAAACATAATAAATCATTTAGAAAAATATGTTTTTCGAAAATAAGAAATTGAGCAATGAACTGAAACAAGAACAGCAATAATTTCCCATCACTCACACCAGTAACCAAGCTGGATCAAGCCGGATTTTGAGAGTTTTTTTACATTGGTAAAGTCAATTAGGTGTATTTTCGAGAAACTAATCCAAGGAACGAAGGAACCTGTTTGCCTTTTTTGTAACGCGCTATATTTCAAATTTTTTAAACAATATATTTCCGTTGGTTATTGATTTATTACAATTGCTCATCTGTCTGCCATACCTTGTACTACAGATTTAATAATTCTACTCATCTTGCACTGACATACATTATAAAGGTAATTTTGTTTCCATTAATTTTTCGAATGCTGTTTATAACTTTTCAATAATAGTGCTAGAACTGTAAAACATAATAACGGCAATACTGTTTGAAATGTAAATTTCACTCATATACTACTCTATTCAGTACATTGTGTCTATACACCATGGAATAATACACGATATACGAATTGGACTTGGAAAATTACTGGGAATCGAATGGCGAAAAGCGCAGTTTGATATCTCGAACGGTTCCCTAGATATTCACAGAAAACTGGTCGGGGAATGCAATTTTTGCAAAATGTTTCATTTTCTTTGATATTAAAAAAATCATATCTCGAAAACTAAAAGAAATAAATCAAAACGGGTGCCAGATTATTGAAGCGCGTGGTTTGCATCGTCAAATATCCGAAAATGAGGCGATTCTATTTTTTAAAGTTTTGAAATTTGATCGAAAAATTTTCAAAGGGGGTACCATAGGAAAACATCAAAAAGCGAAAGTCACCCAATTTCAATGAAACTAAGCCACAAGATGGAACAAATTACGGGGAATCGAATGGCGAAAAGTGCAGTTTGATATCTTGAACGGTTCCCTAGATATTCGCAGAAAACAGGTCGGGGAATGCAATTTTTGCAAAATGTTTCATTTTCTTCGATATTCAAAAAGTCATATATCGAAAACTAAGAGAGATAAATCAAAACGGGTGCCAGATTATTGAAGCGCTTGGTTTGGAGCGTCAGGCAGTTTCAATGTAACCCTCACTTTGGAGAAAAATATTCTTTTGCGACGAAGCGGAATATTTACTGTCAGCAACATAGTCAGCAACTTGCCATATATCTGAAATAATATACAATCTGAAAATTACTTAAGATTCCTTGGCGCGTTATTTCAGGAAATGATAATGTTAACTGGCCATCATTAGATCATGCCATCTCTTGTGGGGTTATGTTGAATCCCTAGTTTACACAATTATACCCCGAACAATTATTGATCTTAAACGATACGTTCAGGGTACCATTGAAAATATACCATGCTATATGTGTGAAAGAATAATCGGAAATTAAGACTCCAGAATCCATTCCGCCAGACGAAGCAGAGGGAGGCCTTTGAACGATATTATTTTTAAAACATTTGTTCTTTATCATAAAAATTGTTAAAAAAATTATCCTTTAAGAACCGGTAAAAATTGCTGGATCACTTCTAATTTGCATTGTGCCTCATTTTAACGTTCTAAGACTCCTCTTGGGCAACTCTTTTAGCAATTGTACAGAATAGTTGAAAATAAACCGCATAAACAGTTTCTCCCAGCAAGTTTAAAATTTTTATGCGTTTACTTACCATTTGATTTCATCCAGGGATAAATATTTGTGGGTACATTTTCGGGACTGTATGCACTATCTGATATAGATGAACTGTCCCCATCGAAGGTGACCTTGGGTTCGATTTCTTCGCATTCTGTGGATTTTCTCAAAGTTGTGTAGTCGTAAGTTATTTTCTGGTGGCCAGGTTTGTTGAGTAAGGCTCTCAGTGCGGGAGAATCGTCTTTTTTACTATGTTCCTTGTTCAATTTGTGATTCTGGAAAAAAAGATTGGTTGAAAGGAAATCAACCGTCTAATACCGAACATAAGAAAATGATGGAAGTTTTAGAATTTTACACGTTTACTACTTAGTAATATACCGGATGCGCCATCAAAATTTCGCCATTTTACTGATAAATAATTCACTAATTAAAAAAAAAATTGAATCTGAATTACTGCTTCAATTATCTCACTGGGGCACCGTCGCGATCGGTGCAACAGCTCGTTATTGAAATTCTACAGAGATTTAACGTTCAGGCTTCCACTCTTTGAATAACGTTCTATGCAATAGTTCAATGAACTCAGATTTGGATTATAAGCACAGCCAGAACTCTTTGGACTACATCGTGTTCACATTACCCGATAACCAGTTGTGGATCAAATGGCTCAATGTACCGTCCTACTGAAAGACATTTCTCTCGTCTCCCTTTCTCAGTTTTTAACACCATCTTGTTGACATGGCGTTAACTTTTACTTGACACAACACCCGGAACGTGACCACTTGCCAACATTTTTATGCTATAGATTCCATGGGCCTATTGAAGTTTGCAAAAGTGTTCGTTGCACTATGCCAAGTCTGAAACAAAACTTAATAACGCACAATACTCGAGATAGTGAGAAGTGGCAATGTCATTGGCACCCGATCTTTTGTATAAGTTCTCCTTACCGTGTTAGTAGAGCCTTTTCTGGACTTCTCCATATATTTAGCAACAACAATATAATAAATAATTGACTTCCGATATCCGAAGAAGCGAATTATTTCGCAAACCGGTTAAGCGCGAAAACTTTGAATTTTCTTTACTCTTCGATCTTATTCCGTATTCGATCTTAATAGTTTGGCCATTTTAGATTTAAGCGCATTTATTAGATGCTTCTGGTGTACGCTAATAATAATAAAAGCAACATAGGGCTGAAGTAGAATACGGCGGAAAATTCAAATCGAAAATTTCCCGGATATTGGTGATTTAGTTTGTAAATTACCTTAAGGCCTCGAGTTGTATGTATGGAGGGATATTAAGATATTTGTCGTTAATTCTTTTCAAATATATAATTTCTTATAAACTATCCAGTTTTCTTTACATAATCTAATCCAAAGGTCCAGGAAAGCAAATGGTCTAATATACACTATATATAGGGTGATTTTTCAAATAAAACAACAACCAAATTAGATACCTTGAAACTATTTATTTTGCGTTAAATAAGATTCAGTGGCATTAATAATGTTTGAAAAAACTTTCGGATAAATGTCCACCGCGGCTACTTCTGACAGAGCGCAATCCAATGTACGTCCACTTTTTCAAGCAACTGGAGTCTTATGTCCGAGTTATATTGGCTTCCAAGCCGTCAATAGCTGCTAGTTTATCGGCATAGACCAAAGATTTAACACAACCACAAAGAAAATAATCTAAAAGCATGTGATTTAACATGTGACATTTGGAGCATGTGTCATTTGGAGGCGTCCTGTTGGAACGACATCTCCTCTTGATCCGTACTATTTAAATTCGGAATTAAATGATCATTGATCATCGCTCTGTAACGATTCCCATTAACGGTAATGTCCTTTCCAGCTTGGTTTTTAAAGAAATGCGGCCCAATGATGCCACCGACGTACAATCCGCAGTTCTTGGACAAGCTGGATCTTGTAAGGCTCCAGACCAAGATCTTTATGCAACATTTTTCACGTAATCAAATAACAAAGCCCAACTTACTGCGAATAGAGACGAATTTCTTGATCAACATCATCTTCATCAACATAAGAAATTTTCTTCCGAACGCATAGTTTTTGTTTTAACATCAAGCAATACATTATTCGGTTGGGCAATTATGTGCGTCATAAAATTCACTAAGTGCTCTATAAGTTTGGCCTACAGAACGCTGATTTTGATAATAAATTTCGACAATTTGCAAGCGTTGTTCTGATGTTAAATGTTATATGATGATTTGCCAGACTATACTGAATATTTGTGACAATAGAAGCGCGCAAAATCTCACTTTGTTCCATAGCGACCTCTATCGGAAGTTTGGACACCCTAAAAAATCACTCGTTATTATTACGTAGTCAGTTTTATAGTATAAATTCACTTCTTACTGTTATGATATTTGATCTTAAAAAATCCTGTGCTTCATTTGAATTATAAGAGATAATTATATTAATATTGCGGTTCTATTTCAAAATACTAGATTATTGTATATGTACACTGTAAAACTTCTACGTGGATTATCAAAATATTCTCGGCTTTACAAAGAAAATATCAGGCTTCAAAATATTTTCAATGTAGTGACGTTGCATTTTACTACAATTAGATCAATGATATTCCCATCAAATCCCAAGATATATGTGCAAGCGCATTATCGTAGCGAAATAGCATTTCCATTTTGCCTAGATGTGATCGTTTAGCCTAAATAACACTCTTCAATTGCTAAATTCAAAGAGATTTACCACTAAACACCGAAACAGTTTTTTAAAGTTCTCGACGCACGTTTTGCTAACCATGTTAGCATCATCAGGAGATGATTTAATCTCAATCAATTACAGATTGATGTGTAAAAATGTGTTTTGGTGTTTAGTGGTAAATCTCTTTGAGTTTAGTGTTTAACACTGAAGGTTCCAATGGAAAAATTGACTCTTCAATTGGTCCAATAGTGAAGTTTGATACTTTTCAGTGATGGTTCTGTGATTTACCAAGTAGTTTATGAGCACAACGCAATGATAATCCCAGAAAATCAAAGCCATGACTTTTCTTTCAGATAGAACCATTTTTAGGTCTCTGGTGCATTTTACCTTTCTCATCCACCGTTTGGACTACCGTTTTTCCTCTAGCGTTTAATAATGAATCCGTGTTTCATCTAATATTACAAAACGCGGAGTAGATTCAGCAAAATTGTGTTTATATAAGCCTAAAGGCTGTTGAGAAATGTTCATTCAAATGTGTCTTTAATTAACTGTCAACAAATCGAGTAACCTATCGAGCAACATCAGCAATATCGTGTAAAATGTAATGGTCTGTCGATATTTTTACCATGTCAGCAAATTAGCGTATTCTCAGTCAGTGATAATTTAATACGACATTGTATGACACAAAACAAAGTGCTTCAAAACACCTCGAATGTCAGTTTTATGCATTTGCAGACAATTTCAAAACTTATAACAAATAACTAATCGCATGCCTCTGAAATATATTTGAAACATATCGTACGTCATACTTAACAAATATCAGTAATTTAGTTTAATTTTATTAATCAATAGTAATTTTGTTATATTTTCGCCATCTCTGTGTCAAGCTGAGAATTATTCAAACGATTCTCGTATTAGCACATAAGGTTACTATAAAATTGCACTATTATTATTGTGCTTTTCAACGTATCTATTTTTTTGTATAAAATATTTTAACATACAACTAAAAAATATTTATGCAGTGTAGATATAGTACGTTGAAAATATAAGTTAATACTACTTAATTTTCAAAAAGTATTGAGCCTATCTGAATTTTGATTTCTTTTCAACCGATACAACGTTGGCTACATATCAATACAAAACAATTTCGATCTTACCTCTGATTCAGTCGTCGTTGGCGATATCGCTTCATTAATTCCTCTTCTTTGCGCCGCGCCACCATTGAATCCCATGTCATAAGCACCGAAATGATGATTGATGACGTTCTGTGGCGGTGGACTGACCGAATTGTCCGCCGTACAGTCCAGATTTGAATACGCTTCATTTTGGTGCTGGGTGCCGAAGCGACATGTGTTGTACGATTGCGATGGTTCTTCTTTGATTCGGACGGGGAATTGGTTTTGTTGATGGTTCTGAATGAAGCCGTATGGTGAATAAGAATCTGGGAAAAAAATAAGCGATGGTTATTTTGGTTATGCAGATTACGTAATCGGTATTTATAGATTCATTTTGAAATTCTGTTTATGTTTTGATTATACATTATGTTCCGCAAAAAAAATGTAAGAGCTTAGCTCAGATTATGCATACAGGATTTTTTTTATCTCTCTCTAAAAATTGACAGAACATACAATCATGACCTGTATCGCTGCTATAAAGATACTGCTCCATCATGCTGGATCATGTATTCAGAGATTCCAGTAAGACTGGCATGTTGCTAGAATGAGAGAAATACGAATGACCTAAATTCGGAAGTTGCATCGAGGAACTTCTAAATGTTAGAAATTTCAAACGAGCGCCACGAGATGGAGAACATTGGAGGCAAAAATTGATGAATATCATGGTTCAATACGAACTGTAGCGTCATTGGAGGAAGAAGAAGTACGGGAGCTGGAAAATTAATCGTCTGTATAATATAATATGTAAAAGTTAACAATATCGGAAATAAGATTTCATTGAGAGGAAATTATGACCTCCATATCCTGCTTGCATTAGATAAAATACTTGATCCAACCGTAAACTGCTTAAACAGAACGAGGTCGTTCTGAACATAACAGCGCAAGGCTTAATACATCATTCACTATCCGAAGGGAGTTATTTTTGCTGGAATTAGTTCCCTCTTTCTGAAAATTCAACAGATCTGGTACCCAAAGATTATCACTTAGTTCGGTTGTTACAAACTTCCTCAAATGGATACCTGGATCAATTTTTATTCTACAAGATTCGAGCATTCTTCGAATATGTCAAAATGAAGTTGTCGAAAAGATGAAAATAATTGGCAGACATCATTGATTAGCGTATAATTGATTCGATTTCGTTACTCGTTTTATGCCGTTTCCTAAAACATTAAATATGAAAAGAACCACAATCAAACGAGGAAAGATCATCGCATTAACGTCATCACTATATCCCAAGGAACTAGACTAACAACTAGAAACAACCCAAATATCTCCAGAAGTGATGGTAAAGAAAAATCTATTTATGGACGTCAAGAAAAACAAACCGAATATAAACAAAACGACGAAAAAAGGACTGACATAAAAAAGAGGAAAAAGGAACAAGATGTCATCTGACGAAGAATACCGATATACTGAGTGTTTTTATTGTTCACAGCTTTTCAAAACCAAGGCTAGGTGCAATGTTCAATGTAACATTTGTGGGTCTACGGGGATTGCTGTGGTATTGACGTTGATGAAAATGATATGAAGTTCATATGTGGTTTTGTTTCATAATTTTTCAAACCTTTTTTTAACTTTGATATGCAGGCAAAACGGACCAAAATCATCCAGTATCTTAATAATCTGTAATTCAATTGTCGTGTTATTATATTATATATTGTATATATATATATATATATATATATATATATATATATATATATATATATATATATATATATATATATATATATATATATATATATATTAGGGACAAAAACTAAAGTGATATTTGATGATTTTTTAAAAACCCGCGCGCTTTACCTATTCATGCAACCACTTTTTCTTTTTTAAGTTGGTATGACTGTCTTTGGTTTCTGATGGTAGTTTCATATCATTTTGCTTGTTAATTTAGGAATTATAGAATCTTTGGTAATTGTTAAATATTTATCAGCGAATTTTCAAAATTAATTTGCGTTAAATTTGGTTTGAAAAACGAGAGGTTTAGAGAAGCAGTCAAAGATGAATTTCATTCAAGAAGACCTTTCACATGAAGATTTCATATGGCATAGAAATATTAATTTAATAATAACAATGTACTCTAAGAACACCATTTCTAAAAACAAAATATGGTAACATCTGACGAGTTTCTCAATTCAAATATTTGGGTGAAATAATCATGGAAAATGGGTTGGAAAAAGCGGCCAATAAGGATAGATGTCAAAAAATGGAAACGGCATTGAGACTTATACAAAATATTTACAACAAAAAAGGCCTATCTAAAAACACAAAACTGAGACATTACAACACAGTTATTAAGCCAGAATGTCTATATGGGGCAGAAACGCTCATTTTGAATAGAAAGAGAGACATCGAGGACATTGAAAAGAAGGAAAGAAAAATCATAAGAAAAATCTTAGGCCCCAAACGTACGTATTCATGCAACCACTTTTTCTTTTTTAAGTTGGTATGACTGTCTTTGGTTTCTGATGGTAGTTTCATATCATTTTGCTTGTTAATTTAGGAATTATAGAATCTTTGGTTCTAATAATCTAAATAATCCCCAAACAAATAAATACAACAACATACCGACTTCGAGAAAACCAAGAAATCAAACAATACACAGATATACATAGCGATATGAGAAAAAGAAGGCTTAAGTTTTACGAACACATAAAACGGATGAATCCGAGTAGGCTTACTAGACAAATAGTCGAATTTTATGAAAATAGGAGTAGAGCTAAAGTAGAAATAATTAAATGGATCGCTGCAATTAAAGAGGACCTAAGATCAGCCAATATTACACAAAGTGAAATTCAGGATAGAGGCTGTTTCAGACACAAGGTTGACGTTTGGAAGGTTGGCCAGAAAGAAAAATGTAGGAAGACTGGAACAACTTGGTCTGACGAAAGGAAAAAAGCTCATAGCGAAAGAATGAAATTAGTATGGGCGCAAAGGAAGGCTAACAACAACAAACGCCTCTAAATGTACTTCGCGTGGTCCACCAGGGCCCATATGTGAATAATAATAATGTACTCTAATTAAATATTTTTGTGTTACTTACTGAAATCAGCCCCAGACTGACTATAGTGGGAATTGTATGTACCAAAATAGGATCCTTGATTAAAACAGTCCCCTTTGGGATAGTTCGTTGTATCTGTTGAACTGGGATTGTTCCACAAATCGTAATATTGTGTAGAAGCGCTCATTTTAAACATAAAACTTCGAGTTTATCACTATCAGAAGTAAAAATCGTCTTAATTTTCACTACTTATCGCAAAATGAAGAATGTGTTATCGAGCAATGGCGAAAAATCTGTTGTCGTGTGCCGACATGACCCAACTACGCACTGTAAATGTTTAACATTGTCATCCGACCCCCGTAGTTGGTCCGGAGTCAGGGGTGGAGGGGTGCCGTCTGACCCCCTAAGGTTTTGTCGCTTTTACTCTTTTGTGCCCGACAGCTGCCCTCTCTGCGAATTCTGCCCACCCCCGAACCATTCATGGGTGCCTTTTCATCTTATTTATTGGGGGTATAGAATGTGAAAGTGCAGAGCGTTTTTCGGTTTTACGATATTGGTCCGGGTTTGATTTTTTCGACAGCTCAGCGGCGTACGCCACACCAGATTTGTGCAATTTTTTTACACAAAATAAAAATTACATTTTTAATAATCATACTTTTTTCTATTTTTTTATAGCTCCAGTCATTCGATTATTTTGGTTTCCTATAAGGTGAATTATACATAATATAGTTATCTTTGACGAATAATTACAAAAACATATAATCTATCGATATTATTGTGCAGTGTCTGAATTGATTCGTTCAAGTTGTTTTACATTTACACTAAAATAGACACAAGTGAAATGAAATCTCATATCATTCCGAATGGAACTTTCGCCATAACAACTTCATTTTGATTCTGTCGGCGTAAAGAGCTTTCCAATAAGACTGTCAGAATTTACGTAATACCGGCAACATTGTTTGAAATGTAAATGTGACTCGTAGAAAAGTATTGTTCAAAAAGCGTTATTCATTAACACTTGTATTTATCCTTGTGCTGCATTAAAAAGTTCTGACTCTCGTCAATCATTAAGTGTGTTCCAGATTTCATTCAAAGTGTGACTCTTAACATACACTGATTCGTTCAGAACAACATCGATAAGATGGAGCCGAATGGTTTCCTCAGCATTCATGACAGATTGACCTATTCGATAGCTTGTAATAATATCAATGACCAACTATAGGTACCTAAGCCATTTTAACCCCAGGCCTATTTAAAGGAATGGATACATTTAAAATTAGTAAGGGGATCAAAGACCAACTTAAAAATCGTGCTAAAAAAAATAAAAAGCTGCCAGTTATGTTAAACCACTACATTAGAAGGTAAATAGAAATTTCTTAAGACTATTGAGAAATATTTATTATTAAGGGTTGTCGCTATTACGTTTCCAAGTTCAGATCCTCTTATTGGAAACTCTTTACTAATAGCAAAGTTAGAATTTCATTATCAGAAAAAAGTGCCGAACGTTAGTTTCACTATACGAAATAATTAATGATCTGATTAATAACAATTCAAACTAGCCATAATGGTCGAAATAATAATGTTGCTTCTATAATTTTCAACTTTATAATTAAATTATTCATATTCCTTTAGTTCCTAAACGAAAATTCATTTCAAGAACTGGGAAGCCAATTGTGTTTCTCGATTGAACGCTATGCCCCTCTATAAGAAGCTCAAACATTATATATATATATATATATATATATATATATATATATATATATATATATATATATATATATATATATATATGCCCACAAGGTAGCGTAACGGAACCGTGGAGGGAAAATATTACAGAAATCTTTCACCCTTTCTCCACGTGGTGCCACCGGTGCCGAACTGTCAACCATGCGACGTCACGTGTCTCTCGGGACCGGTTTCTAGCCTTTCAGCCGTCATCAGCCGAGCTCTAGACTAACGCAAGGAAAGCAGTTCGGAGAGACAATCGGGGCCAGACCAGATCAACTGGCCATTTTAATGACGGGTCGTGATCGCACACAACTCACGCCATCATACGGCGAATGCTCGTAGCAGTCAGGACCGCTCGTAACATTCTGCCTGGAACCTCGGGTATAGTGGAGAAAGCAGTATAGCCTCGGGTATAGTGGAGTATATATATATATATATATATATATATATATATATATATATATATATATATATATATATATATATATATATATATATACATCACCTCAAAGACGCCATTTTCGGACATTGGAGAACAGTAAATAGGCCATTAAACCGGCGAATTGAACAGTTCGCGAAGCGGAAATGATAGAATAAGTTTAGAGTTGAAAAAAAGACTATTCTTCCTTAAGTTAAGCTCCTGTTTTTATACAAATGAATTGACAGATCGACTTGATATCAGAATTTTACCACCTATATATCTGATCGACAGATTGATATATAGACGCTAAAATGGATGTTGATGAAAGTTCCTCAGAGCTCATGATTAAAAGTCACGTCCTTCAAAAAATATCTGATCTCTCATACGCTATCCATTATCGTTACCCATTACATAAAGTTGTGATCAAACCAAGTCCCTTATTCGGGATATCCAAACCCTTTTAAACCCCAGCCGTGTTTCTGGGATATATACAGTTAATATGAGTGAGGAGCTCAAGGCCCAACTTCAAAACCTAGCTCAAGAAATGAAATGCTGGCAATTCAGTTAATCTAGTACATTAGAAGCATACTAATATAATTTTCGACAGACTTGAGGAATATTTGGTAATATTAAGAGAGTTGTTGTGAGCTCATTTTCAGAGAAAATGTGTTAAACATTAGTTTCACTATACCATTATTAATGATACTTCAAACTACTTTTAATGACAGGAATGTTAATGCAATTTTCAATTTGGTAGTAGATTATTCTTGAGTTCCATGTTCAAATTCAAGTTACTCTGACGATTGATATGATTGAACCAATATGAAACTATTATTATAAGATTCAGAAAAAAACCTTTAAAAATGTATAAGAAATATTTTCAATGATTTGTTTAGGTTAAGAAAATGTAGAACTAAGGGTATAATATTTTTTTTCTGGCACGACACTGTGATCCAATCGTGAAACCAGCATCGTCTCGGCATTTTTCGGTCTTGTCTAACGTTACGGTTCGTCTTTTTGAGATATTAAGACGTTAAACAGTTATAAATCGTCGAACATCTATGCTAATTAGAGAACTGTGTTTATGTAACCATTAGATATTAGGAATAATTGGCGTTATTACTTATAGTGGAGGATAGACATTGAGACATTGAATACATCCTTCTGCTATTAGTGTGAATTTCTTCGGTACATTCGAAAAGGAAATTTTCTTACGATAACATTAAGAATGTACGTTTTTCTTGTGTTTTGTCTCGAATCTTTACCTTTGATATATGATGCCCATTTTAAACGTAGGTATTTTTACTTAAAAGTAAGCATTTCAGAAGCAAAGGTTTTTTAAAAAGCAGAAAAATTATATATATTAAACATATATATTAAAAAAATACTTATATTAGTGAGATGCATAAATTTGGGCCTTTTAATATGAGATTTTCAAGTAAATGTTTGTAGTTAGTTAAATTGGTGAATGTACTGTTTATGGTCAGTTATGTGAGCTAATAAAAACCAGTTGTGTTATACTATTTACCTCCAATTTACATTCAATCTGATAGATTGAATAACCTCTTGATGATGCTAACATGGTCAGCAAAACGCTCGTCGAGAAGTTTGAAAAAGTGATTTGAGGTTTAGTGCTAAATCTCTTCAAGGTTAGTGTTTCAAACTGAAGGTTCCAACAGGGGGACTGAACCGAGTGTGTTCATAAAAAATTTCAAATTGATCATATGTAGTGCCAGATTTTTTGCAAAGCATTTCTGCAATACTTTTAAGTTAATTAAATTAAGAATATTTTTACTACTCATACTGCATATGATAAATAACTTAATTAAATGCATCTACAGCTTCTGATGACCTTATTCCCAGTTTTTGTGACTTTCTTTATCCGTTTTCATTAATTGTGTTAAAAATGTTTTATTTTATATTCAATCATGTTTCTATTCAATCTAAAAATGATATATAGATTCATTTTTTGATTTCTGTTAATAAAACTGAAGTCATTTGACTGATTCCTATACTTTATTTTTGTACTTTTTTGAACTGAGTGGAATATTTTCTTTAAGACTAGAATCATCATTATTTTTAATAAAGTTTAGAAGGTTTTTTCAATTTTTTTTAACTATTTTTACCTCGAGCCAGTGATATGTTAATAAGGTTCTCTATAGCATCTTATGTTGCTAAACCTTTTAGAAGTTTTCAAAGATCCTCAAACCTTTATGTGGTTGATTGAACTTTATGTGGAAATCCATTAAATTTATATAAAACAAATAAATAATAATGATACCACTTATGTCCTATCAAATTGCTGCTTTTTGTATTGTCGAGGAGTGATAAAGGAAAAGCGAAACCATCTGCTGAATGTATCTCGCTAAGATATTCACTCCAAATAATCAAGAACCTAATAATGAAATATAACTTAAGACAAAGAGCCTATTCCAGAAAGAAATTGGAATTGGTTCTATGGTCTCTATAGGATGCAAGTTTTAAAGGACATAGGTTTCCTGAACATCAGAAAATTCGAGAGATAAATCAAGACACTAAAAATGATAAGAGAGTTACCTAAAGAAAATACAGTGTTGCCTTGAAGCAAAAACTTTGATCCAAGCAGCTAAAAACAGTTATGATTATTCTGTGAAATCGTTTCTCTCCACTCGACCTGCCATCTGCCAACAAAATATTATGATTCAAAATACCATGAATAAATGATTCAAAATAATATATTCAATATATCTTCAACCCATAAAAAATAAAGTTTTGAGGTTAGAGGCGCATCAGCAACTGAGAAGGCTATTTAGCGACTGGACCTAGAGCTTAACGTGGGTTCCGAACCACGGTCATCAGATACCGAAAACCCCGGTCATCACCCTCCCCGGGCTATCAACCCTTGGTTTTGTGCTTAACCGAAAGTATCTCGAGAACCCTACCGACTGGCGAGTGACCAACGTAGAAAACCTCTCAGAAGTCATCCGGCCTTATCCAGCCTCCAACTGGCGTGTCCGAGGGGTGATTCCTTGTCATATTTTACACTCTTACCTAGAAACATTCACAAGAATTTTATAAAAACTTTTTGCCTGGTACGGGATTCAAACCCGCTCCACATTAACTACCGTATCGTAAGGCTGACGTCTTAGACACTACAGCTAATGGGGTTATCCTTCAACCCATGCTAGCATAGATGTTTTCCTCGTTTTTCGCTTCTTGTTTTAGCTTCTTGGACTTGTGTCAAAACGTTCCTTTCATGACCAATTTGAATTTTTGGGAACAGAAAATCATGACGCGGACATAAATCAGGCGAATACAGAGGATATTGAAACGAATATTCCCCAACAGTGTCCTGTGAGGAATGCATTGAGCACACATTTTTCCGTTTGTTTGAGTCTGTTGTTAAACATACTAGCGATCATTTCACGCACTTTTTTGGCTGCCCTTGTTCTAAATCATCTTCCAAAGCATCATGACCGTCCTGGAATCGCTTATGTCACTCGAGGATACGTGTACGGTATTAGCAATATTTACCATAAACATTTTCATCAATTGTTTCTGTGAAAGTTTTACCGAGTTGAAACAAAATTTAATATTAACTTTTTGTTCCATTACAATTTTGTGTCGAGATGACAAAAAGTATTGTCACTTTAACACCTATATCTTTCAGAGGGAGTCGGAGACCTCTGGCCAACGTCTGAAATCGAAAACAAAAACTTTCTTTGGAACGGTAAATATCAATTCTCTCCTGAGTCCAGGAAAACTATACGAATTGGGGCGAATATTAAATCAGCAAAAAATCCAAATTATCCAATTAGCTTTGCAAGAAACGAGATTGACAGATGATAACACCTTGGAATTCGGCAACTACAGACTTTTTAAAAGTAAAACGGACAAAAGAATACTCAAAAATACACCATATCTCGGTGTTGCTTTCGCTGTCTCAAGAAACATTCTTGGTCCTATAACAAATGTCCAGTCAGTAAATAATCGACTTATGACACTATCCCTCAAGTGTGCTAACAAAAACTATACATTAATCAATGCACACCTCCCAGTTAACGAAGAAAATAAATCTAATCCTGAAAAAGTAAATAAATCCTGGGAAATCCTGGAAAAGATTATCTCTAAAATTCCCTTTAACCATATAAAAATTCTATTGGGTGATTTCAACGCCCAACTAAGGAAAGAAAAAAAGTACAGGAAAACAGTCGGCAGTTTTCCCGCTCATAAATGGGCTAACCATAATGGTAGAAGATTGGTTGAACTATGTTAGCAGTTTAATCTAAAAATAATGTCAACCCATTTTGAGAAGAAAATAACAAAACAAAAGACCTGGGGGTGCCCAAACACGTACATGGGTGAATTTCAAATTGACCATGTTGTCATTTCGTACCCCAATTATAAAGAGATTTTGAATGTTCAAGTCAGGAAAGGAGCAAATATAGATACGGATCACTACTTGACTAGAATCAAACTTAGCTTAAAACCTCGAAAACTTATTCAAAAGAGGCTGCTAATACCAAAGTTTGGCCCAACGAAAATAAAACAGCCCTAACAGAAGAGCTTGATAAACAACCAGCACAGAACTGGCAAGAATTGAAACAAAAAATTATTAAAACAGCCTTAAAGTTGGTCGAGCAAGCAATATTAAGCCGAAGTAAAGCATTTAAAGATTGGAACAGTCAAAAAACAGCAATAAACTATAACATCTTTTTGGAAGTAAGAAAAGAAACATCGAAGTTAATTAGACAAACTAAAAGAAAATATGAAAGCAATCAACTTAATGAAATAGAAAAAGATTTCCAAAAAAATTACGCCCGAAACTTTTACAAAACATTTAAAACTAAATTAACAGGCTATCAACCCCAAAGTCTTTGCTTCCAAAAGGAAAACGGACAATTAGCTCTAAATAACCAATACATTTGCAAAGAACTGGCGAAATATTTTGAACAAATACTAAACTGTCCTGAGCCCTTAAACAAATTAGCAACACTAAACCCTAAACAAACAAACTCAGATGAGAATGAAGATGAAATGATTAGGCAAATCAAGCGGCTTAAAAATGACAAGGCTTCTGGTGAGGATGGAATCACTGCTGAACTTTTGAAATTCGCTGGTCCAGGTACAATCAAGGAAATGACCAAAATTCTACAAGAAGTTTGGCGAACCGAACGGATTCCGGAAGATTGGAAAGATGCTCTAATCCATCCACTACATAAGAAAGGAGATAGAATGGATGTAAACAACTACAGAGGGATATCTCTTCTCCCAGTGTGTTACAAGATTCTATCTCATTGTCTACTATACAGAGCACAGGGACAGTTAGAACCTAACATTGGTGACTATCAAGCAGGTTTTCGACCGGGCAGATCCTGCCCTGAACAGATCCTGAATCTAAAATTGATTCTAAGACAACAAAAACTGTACAATAAAAATCTCGTCCGTACATTTGTGGATTTCAAAAAAGCATATGATTCTGTTGATCGCGAATCTTTATTCCGAATCTTGAAAGAACAAGGACTAGATCTGAAAACGCTGGCAATTATTAAAGCAACGTTAACTAGCACAATATAACTGGATTATATTGTGTTATTATAGTATTAACATAATATAACTGGATACATATAACTGGATTATTGTTTGAACGGGTTATTTATTGTTTTTAATTTATTTTATTTATTTAATTAATTAATTTATTTTTTGTTATTAATTGTTATTAATTATTGTTTGAAGATGGTTGTTTGAACCGAAACGTTAATAAAAAAATTAAAAATTAAAACAAAATTACTGACCGAAAGTCCCAATAAATAAAACAATAATAATATAAATATATATATATATATATATATATATATATATATATATATATATATATATATATATATATATATATATATTGTTTTTCCGACAAAATATTTGATATGATACTTAGATTAAGACACGACGCAGTAACGAAGTACCGATCAGGTACGCGCGAATAAGGGAGAAAAAATATTTAGGGCATTTAGTGCCTTCTAGGAACGACGACGGCCCAACAAGTCATTTCACGGTGTTCCGTTTGCGAGCAAAACATGATTCCGATGATGGAGCAGTAAAACTTTACGAGCGTGACGAATGTGAACGTGTCGGATCAAGTGAGAATGGACCTTGTTTGTAAAACATCAACTATAGCTAAAAAATAGATATTGAAAACGATTTTTAAATATTCAATAATTACAATTTTTCCTGGAAATATGGAAGTATATCTTGATGATTTGGTTTAAAAACTCCAAAAAAAAATGGCCAATTTATTTTTGATACCTTGAAAGTTAATAATCAACTAAATAACATGGAAAATATTCTGCTCTATCTTTTTTAAACATTTTTCGTTACGAATCTGGCTAATTTACTACATAATTATCTAGAAGGATTACAAAAGATCCTTTACCATTTTCGATTACTCTTTCACATATATTGTATATTATATTTTCAATGGTGACCTGATGTTTCATTTAAGGTCACAAGTTTTTCGAGGTTAATTTCTGTAAACTTGAGATTTAACTTAATCCCACTAAATATAATACAAAATAATACAAATGCGTGAGATCGCATGATCTTGATGGCCAGTCGACATTATCATTTCTTGAAATAACGTGTCCTGGAAGTTTATCTTGCAAATAAATCAATTTTCTGGCTAGATGAGAGGTAAGTAACACCGTGAAAGTCGTGAAAGCCGCTAAAGTCTTGTACTGTCAAAATTACGTTACTGTATCACTGTGTATTTTCCTTGCTTAGTTGTCGTAACTCGTTACCGTCTCCAGAAGATGCAACATTCTTGTTGTCGCTTTATGTGTGGTTTGCACAAGTATGATCACGTTTCAGGAAAAATAAATTATTTGGGATGGTTAAAGATGAACTCTTTATTTAAATATAGCTTACTATCGAGTAGTGAACGTTTAATGATTACATCCAATCCACTTTGCCTTAGGAATAAATTTAGTTTTCGACGAATTATTCATGATTCATACCTTCGTCACAGTACCCTTCTTATGGTCCACGTTTTAGCATGTTTCATCGTTCTTTCAGCTATAATGCTGCTAAATTGACCGCAGCTAACTGCCGTTAACTCTCTAAGTAGATATTTGATATGTCATTTAATGTTCTACAGAACACATTAGATTTAAATTTATAAAATATCCGCTATCAGCTCAAAGATAAAGCTTTGTATATTAGTTTATGATTATCTTCATTTTTCATTGAAACGGTCATTGACGGCCACGATTGAATTTATTAAACCAGTGATATACAGTGGTATTTCATAGTGTTTCATCGCCAAAAGTCGACTTTTTTACACTTTAGTATTCATAACTATTTCTAGTAAGCATTACAAAGTAAAAATTCAACTTATTACTGATAATATTGCGAACAAGTAAATATCAAGGATATTTAGATTAGGCAAATATTAATATTAATATCAAAAATGAAAAAAGAAAGACGAGCTTTTTAGCTTAGGTGGGTCAGGTATATAGTAGAAACAATATACAATAGATGGATGAAGAGAGCAATTGAGTGAAGACTTGTAGCAAAACCACCATTAGTTTAGGTGGATGATATAAGAAAGGTAACAGGAAAGCAGTGGCAGTGTGAAACTCAAGAAAGAGATAAGCAAAGAAAAGGAGAGGACCTGTTCCTAGTGATAGACAATAGGCAGTTGAAGAAGAAGGGAAGAGCTCGATAAGATTCGATAAGAGTTTTAGAACTTTGAAATGTACTAGCGGAAACACTATTTGAAAAGTAAACGTCGGTCATAAACTGCTGTGTTCAATAGATTTTGTTAATTTAACATACATGATTATACAGAAATTTCGAATGAACTGGCTCAGTTACAGATGTGTCAGTAGCTGAACGGATCAGTCGTCGGACCGCCCGATCATTGAATTACAATGCAGTGAGATGGAGTGTAAGAGAAGATCCGAATTTGTCTAGTCCATGTCGTTTTCAGGAACTCAATTTTTCTCCTGCGACTTTCTGGAGAATTTTGCATCGTCTATGTAATGCTTATAAAGTTTAGTTGGCTTTACAACTAAGACCAACTGATCATATGCGTTGAATATTTGCGAATTGGGCTCTAAAGCAGTTGAAATGCGATCCTCACTTTGGGGAAAAAATAATCTTTTCCAACGAAGCGCTGTGGGAATATGCTAATTATACCGACTATCTTTGATCTCAACTGAACAATATGGATAAAATATTTTCTTTTTTTAACAGGATAGTGTGAGTTGTGACACACCTCGACTTATAATCGATTATTACAAGAAAAGTTTCTTGGGCGCGTTATATCGCGAAATGGTGCTGTTAACTGGCCAAAAAAATCATGCCCTTATACCCTTGGATTATTTTTCTGCGGGGTTATTTCAAGTTTTTGGTTTACAAAGAAAAACTTCGAACAATTGTTTACTTTAAATGAAATCTTCACCCCAACCCTTTATTACGACCAAACCTGTATTATTTCAAGATTGAATGAGGAAGACCGAATTGAAAAATAATATTAATAAAATTATATTTTATACTACGTATAATCGTTACGTCGACATGAGGGAAAATAAAATGGAAACTCTTTTAGAACGTGAACATTCACTTATGATTAGAATGAGATGCTTTTGGACCAGGCAAACAGTTTAACACAAAGATTTTTAACTGCATCCTTATTAGGATGTCATTATAAATGTTAAATAATAAAACACTTTTCTCAAAATTATCACTTTATTAATAGGTGTTAGTCACTAATGTCGTTAGTTAATAATTAGTCAATAATTAGTTAGCTAATACTGTCGATTTGTTTGCACAAGTTGAGCGTTTATTTTTATAACAAAATAAATTACTAATCAAAGTATTGGCCATCGTACTTACTTTTCTTACCTTTCTGTGAAAAGATGGATTCCTCGCAAAAAGAACTTTGTGACCATAAAAAGAAATCTGTGACCATAAAAATATCCACTGCAGGTATATTATTAGAATTAGCCTTTATGAAACTTTTGTCTCTTAATCAATAATAATTTTGACAGTATATATACGAATAGAAACCGTTAGATCCATCATAGACGTTAGTATTACCTTTTAGTAATGTTTGACGCATTTCGCCAACACTATAACTTCATCAGAAATGACGACAAAAACTTCTGATAAAACTACAGTTCTCGCGTCAATTATTAATAGTAAAGTTACAATTTTGACATAAAAATCTTATATTATTAATCGTGAATCAAAATTTTAATAACAATGGAATTCTGTTATTGTATCATTAACGTTTGTAGAAAAATATTCCAAAGTAAGACGTATTTATTTAGAAACCTGTGTAAAAAACCATACCAACCTGTAATATGGTTTATGGTTGTATTAATATCCATATTGAATTTAATCTTCCTTGAAATATATTAGGGGGCTTTTTCTCTGTATTATTACATTAACAGTTAACGCACCATTTAATATTCTATTAGTGGAGTGAGTGAGGTAGATAATGGTAATATCGAAAACCATTCTCATTCTCGAGAATTATAATAAGCGGTTAGGGTGCTGGGCAGTCTCATTTTGGAGATTGGAACAGCTCATTTAAATTAATCATTAACATTTCTGTTTGGCAGTGGCTTTAACTGAATTTTTTTTGGTGAATCATATAAGATGATGGCTTAATTTTTTCCATCAGAATGGGCAAAATATTCGATTGGTAGACGGGTGATATTGACGATAACCGTATCGCATTCTATTTGATCAGCAAAAGCTTCCATACTTCTTTTGTCGCAAACCCATACCGTGGGTCTATTGAAAGTTGGTTTTTGGAGGGACCAGGGTCAATTCCAGGACCGGTTTAATAGAAATTTACCTATATTGTAAATCTTTTAACGATAATGTTGGATTAGGAAATAACCAACAGAGTAAAACTTTTAGCTCTTTTAGAAATCTTTACATGATTATGTTAATGTTACGTGATTATGTTATGTAAATGTTAATAAGGTATGTATAGAAATTTAAAGAAATTTACATATATATATATATATATATATATATATATATATATATATATATATATATATATATATATATATATATATATATATATATATATATATATATATTTATATTATTATCGATCCACTGCAGAATGAAGGCCTCCCCAGCATGCTTCCAATTTCCACGGTCCTGAACTTTCCTCTGCCATTCGGGTCCAATATATGATGTCATCCATCCATCGTGTTTTCGGGCTTCTTCGCGGGCGTTTATGATCAAGCGGTATCCATTCCAGAATTGTTTTGGTCCATCGGTCGTCGCATGCTATATGACCTGCCCACTTCCATTTCAATTATTTCGCGTTTCCAATGATGTCACATACCTTCGTTTGTTCTTTGATCCATATGCAGGTCTTTCTGTCCGGCTTTGTAATGCCAAGCACACACCTTTCCATTTCCTTCTGTGCAACCCGAAGCTTTTGAACTGATTGTGATATGAGTGTCTATGTTTCACTTCCATATGTCAAAACAGGCAGCTGGGAGTTTGTTCTAAAATACTATATTGAGCCGGCCAAATGCCTGCCAGCGCACAGTTAACCCGCCGTTCCACCTTCCGGGCGGTATCACCCTCCATTGAAATTATTTGCCCAAGATATATGTAGTAGTCCACAACCTCTAAATCACTTCCTAAAATTGAAATTCTTCTGTTGACAGCAAATTTGTTAAACATAACCTGACTCTTTTTTAGGTTTATTTTTAAACCAAATAATTCTCCCGTCCTTCGCTGCTCTCCTATGTGTTATATGCACCATTGATTTTTATTCCCTGCTGTTCCCAATCCAGATTACGAAATACCTCTTCAAGGCAGGCTGAGAAAAGAACAGGCGATATTGAGTCACCACGTTCTACGCTGATTTTAGCTTCAAAGTTATCCATGTGAACTGTAGCTGTAGCTTCCTCATACATCTCAGTAGGTTCACATAGGCTCTGTCTATCCCTTGGTTAAGCAATGCATCCATTATGGCCTCCGTTGATACTGAATCAAATGCATTTTCATAGTCAATAAAAGCATAAGTGGCATGGTGTATTCATTGTGCTTTTCTATGGTTTGTTGGACAACCTGGATATGGTCCATTGTACTGAATCCACTTCTAAATCCTGACTGCTCTCTTGGTTGTGCGTCGTTCAGTGTTCTTAATATTCTTTTAGATATTACCTTGGTGAACACTTTGTACATAACTGATAGGAGGCTTATTGGGCGGTAGTTTTTTAAATCTTCCTGTGCTCCTTTCTTATGAAGAAGAACCACTTCAGCATTTTTCCATAGACTGGGTATTTTTTTTATCTTTGAGGCATTTTGAGTACAATTTTGCCAGTATTGTATGTGGAATTCGACCACCAGCCTTCAATATTTCAACCGCTACATTGTATTTTCCTGGAGTCTTTCCATTCTTCACCGCTTTTATGGCATTTGTCACTTCTTCCAACAGGATATCTGGCATTTGCTCTTCCATGGGCATTGCTGTCTTTAACTGGTTCTGATTTTCATATAACTTTGAATAAAATCTTCTGATAACCTCTAACACTTCCATACGCTCCCTACACACTGTGCCATCCTCACGCATTAAGGCAAACATTTGTGTCCTTTTATTCATCAGCTTATGTTTGGCTTTGTTTAATCCTTTGTTTTCTTCTAGTGTTTTTTGCATTAGCTGCATATTGAACCGACGCGTTTCTTCTCGAATACATTTTCTTATAGTTTTGCAAAGCTCAACGTACTCGACCCTGTCAAAGGAGCTATCTGCATTCTTCATTGTCCTCCGTTTCTTCATTCAATCGATGGTCTCACTGGAGATTTTTTACTGTTTGTAACTTTTTTTCTGCTGGTGCTATTGCAGCACCAGCAGAAAAACGTTCAACCGTTTCAACCACATTTTCGATGATTTTTACATACTGATCTGTTATCCATCTCTTCTGGATCTTGCAACATAGCAAAACGGTTCTACAAAACAATCTCAAAATCATTGCACCTCTGCAGCAGCTTCTCAGAATTCACTTTACACTTCTTCGATCTTACCATTCGTGTACGTTCTCTTCGACAGTTTATCTTAACCTTTGCTCGTACTATTCTATGGTCACTTCCAACATTAAAACGGTTAAGGACAGGGCAATTACAAAATATTGTTTTATCATTTGACATGATGTAGTCAAGGTCACTTGTGAGACCAGATGGATTTTTCCATGTCCATTTTCTGCTGATATATTTTTTATAGAACGAGTTTATAATGTACAATTCTTGTCCTTCAACAAAATCAACTAACCTATCACCTCTAGTGCCCCGCGCGCCATTTCCATATGGGCCAATTGCAGTTTCACTAGTTCTTGCTTTTCCAATTCTAGCATTAAAATCACCCATCAGGATTGTGTACCTGCATTTTGTCGCTGTCTAGAAGCTGGGCCACATCATCATAAAATACCTCAATTTCCTCCTCTTCAACTTGGTCCTGGACAATAAGGGAATGGGAAAAAGAACTGAAAAATTAAGGACACTGGAAACCAATACGACTGGGACGATCCAAAAACAACATAGAAATATCATGCCTGGCCTTCGCAGACGACCTAGCCATATTCGCAGACAATGAAAAAAGGGCAACCAAACAGATCGAAGTCCTCAAGGAATGTGCAAAGAAAGTCGGCCTACAAATCTCCTTTCAATAAAACTGAATTCTTCTGCTCAAAATTAGATGTCCAAAATTGGAACACCAAATACGGCAAAATAAATAGGGTCGCTCACTTTAAATACCTGGACGAGATCCTCGAACCCACAGGAGGAGAGAAGATAGCACAGAAGACTCGATTACAAAAGATGAAGAGGGCATACGGCAAGACACATAATATCTACAATAAGAAATGCCTATCCACTCACGCAAAAATAAGACACTACAACACAGTAATCAAACCAGAGGTACTATACTCATGCGAGACACTTACACTTCATACAAAAAGCGACATAGAAAACATACTAAGAGAAGAACGCAAAATTATGAGGAAAATTCTCGGTCCAAAACTGACAACGGAAGAATGCAGACTATATTTTCTAAAGACCACAGAGAGAATGTTCAAAGTTGCGGCGGACATAAGAAAAAGAAGGTTGAAATTCTACGGACATATCAGTAGACTCCCACCGACAAGACTCACCAACAGAATTCTTACAAACATACAAGGAGTCAAGTCAACAGTACCATGTATCACACAAGTCAGAGCTGAATTGGGAAAGGCACAAATGGGTTCGACAGAGATTGGATGGAAGAACGTACAGAAACAAAATACATATGTGGAACGTTGCATCGGAGAGCGTTTTGAGGAGATCGGGAACAAAGTGGACGGAGAAGAGATAGATAATCCACGGAGAAAGGATGAGAGAGGTGTGGAATGTCAGAAAGAACACTCGAAAATGAGTCAGAATGCTTCGCTTGATCCAACCGGCTTATATGTTATATATTTATATGTTAAAAACAAAGTTAAGTCAATTGTTTTAACAGGTTGTAGAACTCGTAAAGAAAGTAATTTTACCACAAATCATATATATAAAAGTTGAAAAAGTTTAACAGTTACAAAATTTGAAAACATACCTGATATTTTGATATTCTCGATCACTGGGTTATAAACACATAAAGTATTTGTTTACTACTGATACCGTATATGACTATTTTTTTTTGTATTCTTGTACGATATATCTATTGAGTGCGATGTTTGATTTGATAAGTGATAATAATTCCTTAATAGTGCGTGTTTAATTTTTGGGTACTTTGCTTGTTTTTGCCTCATCCCATGTCATTCCTTCTGATTTCAGAAATTATCCTTCTTCTTAGTTGCAGCTGTTCTTGAGCCTAACTCGCTTCTTTAAAGTCTGCTTTAATAAAACTAAATTATATTGGAATAACTGCAACAGATGTACAAAGTCGTGCAAAAGTTGGTATCCGGTTAAAAGAAAAGAGAACTAAAGTAAAACTGTTTACTGTTAAAGATGTAAGTTTAGGTGCAGTTTCTGTAGTTAATGTCTGTCAAATATGGTGAGCCACAGACAGTCGACAATAAGGGGTGATGAGATATGGAGATCGTTAGAGCCACCTAACTCCTATTTGAAACGAGTAAATATTTCCGATATTTTCACTTCCTTCTTCATTTTCGAAAACGAAAGGCCCAATAATTCATTGGACGGAAACTACACACAACTCTAAGACGTTTTCACGATAGAGCGACCTTTCGTAAAGCGGCTCTAGATTTTCTGGGCCCCAATAACATAAATTTTGTTTATTAACAAATCCAGATAAATGAAAGTGGCCTTCATCAGACAAATACCCAATTTCTTGACATTTTTAGGGGCATCTGCAAAATTTAACAAGGCACGTCTGAATTTTAATCACAGCTGGAAATAGTGAGGGTTAAGCTCTTTTATTGGCTGGATTTTGTATGGAAACAGATATCTGGTCTTAAAAAAACTTAGTGGGGATCGTCGTTTTATACCCAGTGAAGCTGGATTAATATCCGTTACAGGTTGGATGTTTTCAGCTGATTTTTCTTCTTGTCTGCTTTGTCTTCTACCATTATCCGCTGATCCAGTTTTAAAAAATTTGGTTACCAATTTGCATATAGATTTTTTTTGAAATTCCTCTATTTTTAGATTATTCTGAAATCAAAAACTAGAAATGTTGAACCAAAAATAATATATTCCAATTTAAAATGTAGTTAACAGTTTATTACGTCACCTTGTTTGTAATTCGAGAAAAGTACCTAGAGTGAGTTTCAGAAAAAACAATTCTTTTCAAATATTACTAAGTATTGTTTTGATCATATATGATTACTATATATTTTCAGAAATATTAATCTTCATCTTAACATTTTGCCATCTAGAGAGGCAGATTTTAAATTCTAGACCTGTAAATCTGTGGTAGACTTTGAAAATTGATAGATCATTTCAAACTGTTTTACGTGTTAGAATTCTTCTTCACTGAAAATGTTCTTCAAAGACCTTGAACAGTGGCTAATCGGAGAGCTCAACATCGTGCAATTAAAGTAGAATAAGACTAAACTATAAAACAAGACTGCCATGCTTTGAATCGTCAATGGATTGTCAAGTTATAGTGCTTAAAATGACAGTTTATGGTAACGTTTTTTATAAAAATGTTAAAATAAATGAAATAACTCGCGATGTGAAAGCAATTTTATGACATTATTTCCTTAAAAAGCTATAAAACGACTGACCCTGCCCTTCCGATTTGCGAAGTACAGGAGGAAGGTATCCTATCAATCCGCATCGCTCAACTGTGGTTAAAAAAGGTTTCCTGAGTGACACATGAATCTTGAAGATAGGTTAAAATCAGGTCATCTACAGCAACAAGCACTTGGAAACTTTCAGGGAAATTAGGAGAATCCCCCACTACAGGTAACCGGCATTTGTAAGGCATACGAATGGTGAAATTTTTGAAACAGTCAATAACTAAGCACCTAAAAAACGCTAATGCTTTTATAACATCCTAGTGTTATATAAAAAAAACTGTAACATATTTAAAAAGTCATTAAAAATCAACCTAATCATAAGCTAAAGTAAATCAAAAATTGTTTAATATTACTTGACTTGCAAAATATATTCATTACGGATCTGGAACCCCATTTTTGCACACACCGAACAATCGTCCTGTTGGTAGCTTAGAATGTAATCGGTACCGGAGGGTGTGCCGCTCGGGGGGTGAATTTTTAATGGCCGATAAGCGTGTCTAGGTAATTTGATGCTTATGAATAATATTTGACTTAAACGGAGATTTAAAGTTGTTTTCGGGGGATTTAAATTGTAATCGGCAATGATTTAATCTGGGGCTTTTACTTGTGAAAGTTAAATGAAGGAATAGGTGAAAAATGTTATATTTCGATTGTTACGTTATTAAACAATGTTACATTATTAAACACGCCTTTAAAACTTTAAGTCAAAATGATTTTACATTAAAAGTAAAATAAGTGATAGAAAAAGTAAAAATTTGTTTTATTCAATTTAAAAATGAACTATTGCAAAAATTGTTCAAAATTGTCACGTTTGTTCGGTAAATAAAAAATCTTGCTTTGCATATCCGTGCGTAACTACACGCGTGAAAAATATAATCCCGGTGTTCACGAATAATATCACAAGCGTTTTCGATGCGCTGTTGTAGTTCCTCCACAGTATTTACTTCTCATTCGTGATAAACTGACTTTTTTTTAAATAGCCTCACAGAAAAAAATTTCAGGGCGTTAAATCCGGAGAGCGGGCAGCCCAAGAAATTGGGCTTCTGAAGAAAAAGAAACTGAAAGAAACTGACAGCCCAAGAAATTGGGCTTCTGAAGAAGAAAAAAACTTCTCATCTAAAATGTGGATGAGCTCCATCATGTAGAACCCGCATATTTTATTTTACTACGCCATTCCAAAAATTTATTAAAAATCTGCATTGAAAATTTGTTCTTTTCACAGCATGCGGATTTTCTACTGCCCAAAAATGATTGTGGACATTATTTACTCCATTTCTTGTAAATGTGATCTAGTCGGTACCCTGTTTTAAAATATCATAACTGAAAAATTATTTTTTTGATTATATAACTTTTATATGAACGATTTTCTGTAAAATTACTTATTTTTAATTTCAGTTCTATGACTCAACTTTGAAAACACTGTATATATATATATATATATATATATATATATATATATATATATATATATATATATATATATATATATATATATATATATATATATATATACACACATATATATATATATATATATATATATATATATATATATATATATATATATATATATATACACATATATATATATATATATATATATATACACATATATATATATATATATATATATATATATATATATATATATATATATATATATATATATATATATATATATATATATATATATATGTTTGGCTTGACACTCTATTTTAAACCTTTTTTATATACAGAACAAAACAAATGGCTATCCAGCGATGTTATTAGTGGATTCTCGACGTCCCCTTGACCCCGTTGACTGCTAGAAACGTCGGTCTCGAAGAATAAAGACCGTAGCGATGGTGCAGCTCTTGTAAGACGGTCGAAAATATCACGGATGATTGACAGAAAGAGGGTAGATAATGGGGCGAGGGGGAGGCTAGGTGGCTGAAAGACTGATGATTAACGAGATGTTTTACAAAATGCCAGTTTCCGAATCGGTGGTCCTTCCGAGCACGAGCCCTATGACGGTTACGGCGTCTTTTCCCGAGCGTAAACAAAAACTACTTGGCGAATCGATGGCAATTAAATACCAGAGGTTAACTGTAAATGAACGTGGTTGTTATCGAATTATCAGTTGGGGTTGGGGGTGAGTAAATATCGTTAATTAATTAATTTTTTAGTAAGGCCGCCTTTATATTGTTTTGAAACAGTTGAAAAAGAAAATCTGTTGAAGGATTACACCAAATAGTAAAAAAAAACTATTTTATTATTTTTTGAACAATTAAAATATTTAGTATTTTCCTTGTAGTGGAATAGTTTATTAAATGATATAATTTTATGTTATTTAAGAGCTTATATAGTTTTAATCTACAATATATTCTCCATCGTGACAGGTTACTCTCGTTTTGAGATGTAAGGTAAAAAAAGAACAAGACAAGATTGACAAAAGGAACAAGACAACGAATTCAAAACTATAGAGAAATTCGGAGGTTAAAAATTGTCGGGAGGTTTGCGGTGAATCAGTAACTGCGCGAGCATTAAGATGTAAGCTTGCCCTAACAGGACATGACTTAGTAGATTATTTAGGGATCGCCATTTAGCAGATGACCATGAAAAAAATGTTAGTGCTCAACCCAAGTCACTTTGCCAAAAGGCATCGATCATGAGAAAAAGCGGCAAGATGAAGAGCGGACACGGCTTAAAAATTCTGGTCTTACAGGATTCAGCTTAGTGAACTATCTATGAATCGAACGGATCTTACCAATCAAATTGGACGCAATCCTGAATGAATGCGTAGAGAAAAAAAGATAAGATAGGATCGACAGGATCATTCGGGATCATTTTGGGTTTATTAGATTTCTTGATTACGTCAACGACAAGGTGGATTGTGACTGGTACTTCCGAGGGACTTACGGGAGTTAGATAAGCCAGTTTGATGATAGAAGGAATATGGTGTAAAAATTTACTCCGTAAGAACTAGGAGTTCCACAAAAAGGATGGAGGAACCGATAATGTTGTTATGGAGAAAATATTGACACCATCCTTGGACCAAGGTCTAACTAAATCAAAAATTGTCGAGATAAAGATGTGTGAGATAGAGAAGACTATATACTCTTAGAGAACGGGTAGCAGAGATAACTAAGAAGTAAAAACCTATATGGTGAATACTGCGACTGTTCGATGTGAATCAATAACTGGACCGAATGCAAAATGTTTCCATCATTTTATGCCTAAATTTTAACAACCCAGTTTTGTAGTCTAGTAGGTCTCCTCTTCTAATAGTCTGCTACTGCTACCGTTGTTCCATTTAGAAAGGGGAAAAATGCAACTCCCATTTTGTGGGACGCAAGATGTATCTTGTTGATTATTTACTTTCCAACTTTCAACACTCCATAACATACGAATACTAGGCGGCGCAACTAGAAAATCAAGCGAATTAAACATGAATACAAAAAATAATTTTTCATCAAGACAATGTTGATAACACACGAGCGTTATTGATATGGCAAAAGTCCATGTATCAGACTTCGACTTGCTATCAAACCTTCTTGACAGCACCATCGGAAATATTCACTCGTCGACGATGTTGAATATTAAAACATCAGAGTCCTACTTAGATTTTCGGTCGTGAACTGATATAAAACCGATAGAACACTCGCTAATCATATCGTACAAACAAATATTGGCATGTTTTCGTTATACAATAATGACCTCACCAATACTAACTGTACCTGTCTCACAAGATCAGGTAGTTAAAAAAAGTCGAAGATCATCTCGAGGCCCACCAACGAGATGACTAAACTGATTTACGCGATTAGTCCACTAGATTTGGTTGATTCGGAAGGCAAATATAGCGTCGGAATCTTTTTTATTTCATTATTCACGTCCGCGCACTCAGTATACTCTTCGCTGGCCAACGAGTATACACAACTAGAGTGCTATATATATGACTGTTTTTCAAAAAAATCGAGTATTTTTATCTTTATAATATGTATCTTTATACAAAATTGAACGTTCTTCAAAAAAGGTCTCTTATAAATTTTCGATAAATTTACTTTTTCAAAAGTTATTCGGGACTAAAATTGAATGCATAATAAATTGTTACATTTTTTCAATTTTTCGACGAAACTATCAATTTTATCGAAAACTGTTATTCAACCTTTTTTTCAGTTCATTCCATTTCCTATAAATTTTCTTTAATACATTTTTCGAAAGTCCGTAAGGATCGTGAGTTATTTAAATTAAAATGTGCATTTTTTTAAATAATCGAATTTTTATTGTTTATAATTAATTATAAAATTAAAATTATTCAATTTTTCAACTGAAAATTTCTTACTTATTATATTTGACTAACTTTTAGAAAAGCTTGCCCTTATTCAAATTGAAAACTACAGATTTACTATACTTATTTTTAACTAGAATAAATATTCTCCGGGAATTAAAAAATAATCTTTCAAATTTCCGAATATATTTGCAAAAGACTGGTACATCTCACTCATAATAATGAATACTTAACAATGCATTAATATTACTCGAATCGAAAAATTCTCGACAAGCTTGTAATTCTTGGAATAAGAACAGGGCAGCTCATAAAATCGTGGTAGAAGGGGACGTCCTTGAAGAGATATTTAATCAGTACGGATAGTAGTGTCATATAAATTACATAAAATAAAATATTTTTTGTTTTTTTTTGTTTCGCTCGCCCTGACCTTGAAATCATTTCGTAGAAATAAGTATAGTAAATCAGTATTTTTTTAACTTAATTAAGTACACGTTTTTTAAAACAATTAATTAGATATAATACAAGACAAAATCTTGATTTTCTGTATCTTTAAATTTTGTGTTAGTTAATTTTGAAAAATTATGTTAACGACAAGCAATACAACTTTATGCCCTCTTTAACATATTTTTGCAACTTTTGTCAACATATCTGGTGCTATTGGAACACGGATGTTAACGTTGAGTTGCTGTATGGTTTATAGTTTATTTATATAAATAAACCTTTTCCTTCAAGAATCCCCATAAAAACTAATCCGGACTAGTAAAATCAGGAAATCTGACGGCACTACAATATTCTGATCGCTTTTTTTTTGTTTATAGGCAACAAGTATAGAACAATTTGAATCTTATGGGGAAATGTATGCAAGTCACTTCCCAAAAGACATTATAAACTGCGTGGAGAATGATAATTGACTTTCTTGGACGACGTTCTTGGAGACATGCAATATTTTTAATGCTTCGAACTTTATTGGATTTCTAATGCCTCAACTATTATGACTTTTTTCTTTCGTTTTGTTTGTTTTTTCTAAAAATTGTTCTCATGTCACTCCAAATATATTTACTTACAAAAGGGATTTATCTCTACAATGATTTCCTAAGAACTGAAAGAAGCTCTGGTCTTAGAACTCTAATTTGGAAGACACTCTTAGTCATGACAGTCCAAAAGAAGCACACATAAAGGCACATAGAAATTATTTGCGAACAAAGAAAATGTTGATTGATCCATCAGATCCCTCTCAATAATCGAAAGTTTTGCACTGACATTTAGAACAGAAACCTAGAATTTAGTAGATTAGGTAGAATTTAAAAGATTTGATACCATAAAAACTAAACTGTCTTAAACAAAGTCACTGGAATCTGGAAAAGTATTTGGAATAATGGTGTGATACTTAGTAATGGTGTGATACTTAGTCCTTGAATGCCTTGTTGGCGAATACGAAACATATAACGGCTTATGCAACGGCTTTTCATAATTTTTACATATATTTTTCAAGCAGAACAAAAAACGAATAAAAAACTTTTGGTCTTGGGCAACTTGTAACTTCAAATTTCGAATGAAAAATGTTACGTTTTTGACATTAAATTAACTTACTCTACATATTGAAGTTCGATGGTCGTACGATACACGTTTTCAGATCTATGGCGGAGACTGGCCGGGTTTCAATGACAGGGTTAGTTTAATTCGGTGACAGTTGAGTGACAGGCGGAATGGCCGCCGGTGTTGGCCTGCCACAAAGAAGAGGATTACTTGCAACTATGCCAATCAGGACCTCTCCAGAAGCGATCGTGTTACCGATTCCCGAACTGAATTGGGAGGTTGTTATTGTTATCAACGAATCGGGCGAATGGAGATGCCACACTATGATAATATTCAATGTTATAATCGAGGGAGGTAGAAATACCATAATAAGAAAGAGGCTTTATATATCGTATCAATCTTTCAGTTTTCTGTAGTTGTATCAAAAAGTCTATATATATATATATATATATATATATATATATATATATATATATATATATATATATATATATATATATATATATACTGCGTCCAATGAGGCAACAGTAGTCAGGAGCCCCACCCATCCCTTACATTGGAGGGCACATGTTTCGTCTGTTGGCGTTTAGACTCATCAGGGTACCGATGCTCTCTCGCCAAGATATATATATATATATATATATATATATATATATATATATATATATATATATATAAGATGAAGATGATGCATTTAATATCAAGACACCCCCATATTTTTGTTATTTGAATGAAAACAGATTTGAATTTTTGAACAGTCATACACATTGATGGTCACATTTTTTAAGATATTCAACTGAAATCTGAACTTTAATCTCAGCTTACTGGGAATTCACAAACAGGGTCAATCCTAGATATTTTGCTTCGCGTTAGAGATATCGAAAAAAGTTATCAGAAAAAGTTCAGAATATTATTCTAACCTCACATACCGAGTTTCATAACAAAATTTGCATTTTTATTTGATTTTTTCATTATCATCATGTTTCATTATTCATCTATCATTTTTTTCATCATCATTTCATTATTCATCTATACACAAAATTACTACAAGTTTATTTTTTAATTTGATAATTAGTGTGCCATGGACAGTAAAACTCGATACATTGTCAATTTAATTGTGTCATTTATTCAAATATTTCAGTAAAATTAATAGCATGTTTTATATAATTTTATTCTTATGGGAAAACAATTTTTGGTGGTTGATTAAATTTAGGAAAAGCATACAATAATAATTTTCATAATACAAATAATTAACTATTACCGTCAATGGCGTTAACGAATTAACGTAAACGTCATGGTATTATCACTGAGATAGAAACGCTGCTGAAATTATGATGTGATAATCAAGTAAGGATGAAAAACTGTCTTACTGATCAGAACACGGTGTGTTCTCAATCTAAGCTGGGGAAGCGACCAAAGGTGAAATCTTTAAAGTTAGTAATGAATGGTTCAGCCGATTCAAACGTCGCTGTAACTGGCGTAACATCGCGGAAAGTGGAGTGGCGTGGCTATAGCAGCCAAAGTATATTCAACATGAATGAGACTGGATTGTTCTGCGAGAAGATGCCTAAAATAACTATTATCGCGCGTGAAAAAATCTTTCCAGGTTTTAAGGTCTCCAAAGATTGATTGACAGTGATTGTTCGCGGGAATGCAGCTGGTGCCTGTAAGTTAAAAGCTCTCTTAGTCTATCGCTCGGAAAAATCCAAGAACTTTAAAAAATAAATCTAAAGCTGGTTTGTCCGGAAGTCAAATCTTAAAGCTTGAGTAACAACTTCCCAGGATTGGTTTGGTCTTCATTTTATATTCGAAGTCGAACGTTATTGAAAAAACCAAATTTAAGAAGAAAGCAAATTCTATTTAAGATGATGCTATTAATCACCAGGTCATCCTCCTGCTGCCTCATTAATTTCGACTCATGTATGAAAGTTGAATTTTTGCCACCAAATATAACCAGCTTGCTCAACCGTTGGACTAGAGTGTCATTAAAACATTTAAAGCTTATTAAACAAGCGGATCATTTATATATTTCCATGCAGCTCTGAGGCAAAACAACGACCACTGTTATAGACTTTGGGAAACAATTTAATGTTTTAGATGCCATGAATTGTGTGAGCAAAACATTAAAGAACCTAATTATTTTGACCCAGTTCAATCTGAACATCAAATGACGGTTGCAAACCTGATGGAAGCTCTCAGTTCAATTAAAAAAGAGTTAGAAACTTTAAAAATTATAGACTCTAAAGCAGAGCGCGTTTCAGTTTTAAAATAGGTAAGTAAAAAAAATATTAACGTGCTATGAAGAAATTTTATTCGAGAAGAAAAATCTTTGACCAGTCAGACGCCTTTATTTGACTTTATGCAGCCCTCTACATCAAAATAACTTCGGTTTTTGCGTTTTTAATCTAAATATATTTTATCATGCCCCCCGATTTTTAATTCGTAAAAAATTAATTACAGAATAATAACAAAATATCATTATCATCATCATCATTAGCCCGCGTCAATCCACTGCAGGATGTAGGCCTCTTCAGCATGTTTCCAACTTTCACGGTCCTGGGCTTTCCTCTGCCACCTGGTCCAATATACTAAACGATGTCATCAATCCATCGTGCTTTCGGTCTTCTTCGCGGACGTTTGCGATCAAGCGTTATCGACTCCAGGATTGCCTTGGTCCATCTGTCGTCCCATCGCCTAGCTATATGGCCTGCCCATCTCCATTTCAATCGCTTTACTTTTCCAGTGATGTTACAGACTTTCGTTTGTGATGATCCTGATCCATGCGCAGGACTTTCGGTCTCGTCTTGTAACACCAAGTATACATCTTTCCATTCCCCTTTGTGCTACCCGAAGTTTTTGAATTGATTGGGATGTGAGTGTCCAGGATTCTCTTGCGTATGTCATAACGGGTAGAACGCAATGATCGAAGACTTTTCTTTTCAGACAAAGTGGGAGTCTGCTCTTAAACACAATGGTGAGCCTTCCAAATGCCTGCTAGTCACATTTAACACGCCGTTCCACCTCCCAGGCGGTTCTCCCCTCCACTGAAAGCTGTCCACAATCTCCAAATCCCTTCCTAAAACTGACATTCTTCTGTCCTGCACGAAGTTATTGAACATAACCTGACTCTTTTTCAGGTTTATTTTCAAGCCAAATGGTTCGCGAGCCCTTTGCAGTTCTTGTATGCGTCTTTGCAGCTTCTCTGGGTCTTGTGAAAGGAGAACGATATCATCTGCAAATCTAAGATGGTTTAAGTTTGCATCATTGATCTTTACACCATCCTGTTCCCAATCCAGTTTACGGAATACTTTTTCAAGGCCAGCCGAGAAAAGAATAGGCGATATTGCGTCACCCTGCCATACACCTCGTTTTACATTAATTACCACTTCAAGATTATCAAGGTGAATTGTGGCTGTAGCTCCATCATATATCGATCTTAATAGGTTTACATATGCTTTAACTTCCCCTTGACTAAGCAGTGCATCCATTATTGCATGCTTTGAGTGTAAAGTACGTGTCCAGTTGGTTCCAGTTTGATTAACTCTTCGCCCTTTCTTCGTGTTTCACAGAGCCCAATAATATCCCAATGTATGTTGTCAAATTCGATTAACAGTTCTTGCAATCGGGCCTCTGTTTTCATAGTCTGTATATTTAGCATTATTGCAATGTCAAAAGTCCAATGGCAGCCTGATCTAACCCGGTGATTCTTAGTACCCTCTGCCTTGGGGCAGGTCTTCCCACTGCCGTAAGTAGTTGCCCCTTGGCCTCCGGGGAATGAGGGCCATGTTAGAAGTTGTACTGTCATATTGAATTATATTGAAATACCATGTTGAAGGTATGGACTGTAATCTGCCACGCTGGTCCAATGCGGGCAGATTTTGGATCACGTTAGTCTGAGGCCTTTGCCTTGATCTGTCCGCTAAGGGTGACCCTCCGAGGAGCATAGATTCCAGACGGCATAGCTCAAAACTTCATTGCCCTACTCAAACCCCTTTACCACGTCAAGGTATGATTTACAAAGGGGGATATATAAATATATATATATATATATATATATATATATATATATATATATATATATATATATATATATATATATATATATATATATATATATATATATATGTATATACTGGCTTCCCCTTTAAAGGGGTTGCGCTCGAAATTAGTAGAAAAATTAATATTATCGTTGACGCTATTTGCTGTGTGAGGTCTTGCATTGTTGTGGAGCAAGATGACTTGGCCTTGTCCGTCGGGTCGTTTCAATCGAATAGCCTCATTTACACGGTTCAGATGGGTGAGATAGCAGGTCGACGGCCTTGTTCTGATCCAGCATTAGCCCAATAAATGAGACCCTGCCTGTCCCACTAAGCGCGTTCTGGTCTTATGACCTACTGGTCCATCTGGTCTTCTTGATATGTAGATTAACTCCCGGTTTTGACGTGTCTCTTGCAGCCAACTACTCCATCTTTTGCTTCATATTGACACAGATACACCATTTATCATGTTCCGTGACGATATCGTTGCTTATGGCCTCGTGTTGCTCTGTTTCGGGCAAGATTTTAAGCAGTTTAGCTATGGCGATTTTCTTTGTTGTAGGCACCCAAGCTCCGAATTTTTTAGTAAATTCCATAGGCTAAAAATGTCAGAAAATTGTCACAAGGTCACAATCCATTTTCTCAGACAAATCTCTGCATGTTTGATGGTCGTCCTTCTTCAAAAGCCCTTTAAGATGGTCTTGGTCGAAGTCGAAATCTCGACCAGAGCGGAACGTGTTCTCCAGATCATAGTAGCCTTTTTTGAACTTGGTTAACAATCTAGTGAATTAAATGTAAATCTAACGAACAATCTCGAACAATCTGATGGGCTATAGTGTCCTTTTTATATCCGGCGCCAATGTCTCGAACTGCCTCTGTCGGTTTTTTACCAACACGAAAGGCAACATAGCACGAACAGCTAATGCCGAAAATGAACTTTTTGCTGCCTTGAACTTTCATTTCGTAATACTGTCATTAGTTTTGCAGAGTAAGAAACAGGCTTTCGAATGCATACATGGCGTAATAAAATGAAAGTGAAGAAAAACAAAGGAATTATAAAAACACCGGAAACTTAGAGATCATCCCAATATTAACAGACTGTTGCCAAATAGAATGATGACAACAAAAATATCGACATATTCAAGGGAGAAAGAAATGAACGAATATAGCAGAGACACCAAGAACAAATCATTATTAAATATACAACAGTTTGGTTGGTTGTATTCTATTTTTTTCACAAAATCCGATCGCTTCAACAGAAAATAGCAACAGTACTAGAAACATAAAAAAAAAGAAACTTGGTTTTCACTTTCAATCGTGCCGTTAATTTCATTCGCCGATAATTGATTTAAACCGGGGAGGGACCCGCGTCTCGCACTCAACCTCTCTCTGCTCCCTCATCCTCCACGACCTACCACCCCCCTTCACCCGCAACCGTTCGTCTACTCTTCTTTTCACAATTTGGCGTTTGTACGGAGAGCCATCCATCAACGTCGCCAGTCGGGTTGTTTTCTCTCGGCCGCCCCCTGGCAGCAGCCGTCCCCCTCGCCCCCCTCCTCCTTCCAGCCAGCCGCTCGCGCGCCGGAAGCCGACAATAACCCAGCTGTATGGATGGACGATTTTTGTCATTTATTATTGGCTGCCAGTGCCGATTGATTTTTCTCCAACGGGGGAGATGTGTTAATTTGCGGTTGACGTGTGTGTTGGACGCGGTTTCGCTACTGACTGGGGGTGGTTAAGGACGAGGGGTGATCAGAAGAGATGTTATTGGAAATTGGAAACTTTGCAGGACTCACCTTTCTAATTCGTAAAGATTTATAATATTAGAATGTACATATATTTTGAGTATATTCGTATTGAAATTGAAAAGCTCATGGTACGAAGATGATTCATGATGCTCAACTATTTTTGAGAAAAATTGAACAAAACTTGCATTTATTAAAAATTACATTTAGTCAATACAGAATGTTCCCTTCTATTCGATGATCTTGCTCCATTTCTCCTCCAGTAGCTCTATCCTCTAGAGCGTGCTCTATCTGGCTAAAAAAATCATCCAGGTGGTTTTTCAAGTTTTCTAAGGAAATAAAACTTTTACTCTCTAAGCTGTTTTGAAGCCATCTAAATAAATGGGTGGAAGGTCAGCAAATTACGGTATACGAAAACATACCAACTGGTAGTTTTGTTTACCATTTTCACCAATCATTTTTTTATGTAATATCCATCTCGATAAAATAAGTTTATTGTACGAGGGTAGAATGAAAAGTCAGATACTTTTAAAATGAATTATTTTTTGATTGAAAATTGATTTAAATTTCAATCTAGTTTCATTTTAGCTCGATACACTTCGCCTAACAAATTTTCAACTTTCAACATAATACTCTCCTGTGATCGTCTTTTACTTCTCGAAATAGTGCAAGATAATGGCTTTGGGTGTCTTAAAAAACAGTGACTATAGTGTTCCTTTATTTCAGGCGTTTAGTGATAAATCTAAGTCGCGAATCGTTGTGTAAATTTAGATTACTTATTTTTAGATTCCGCTTATACATGTCTAAACAACACTGTGAAGTGTTCATTCGATTCAGTTCTTGACTTGCAGCTTCAGTTCTTGACTCATCATGCCAATATTCAAATAAAACTAAAACTGAAATTATCCTGTCTTCACCAAATTTATAGAACATAATATGACTTTTTTTCAACTTTATATTTAAGCCAAAGGGTTCTCCAACTCTTTGCAACTCTTGCATGGGATTTTGCAGCTCCTCTGGGTCTTGTGAAAGGAGACAGATATCATCTGCGAATCTAAGATGGCTTAATTATGCATCATTGATCTTTATACCATTCTGCTCTCAATCCAGATTACGGAATACTTCTTCAAGACAGGCTGAAAAAAGAATAGGCGATATTGCGCCAATCTGCTATTCACCCCGCTCCACATTGATTCCAACTTTAAGATGATCAAGATGAACAATTTGTAGCTTTATCATATATCGATCTAATAGGTCTATGAATATTTTGTTTACATCCTTGCAATGTAATGCATCCATTATGGCCTACTTTAAGTTTGAATCAAATGCTTTTTTTGTAATTGATAAAAATCAAGCACTGTAAAAATCAATCATGGTGTATACGTTGTTCCTCTCTGTCACCTGGATGTGATCCGTTGTAAAAAAGCATTACAATGCAAATCCATTGGATGTTGATCCAAGAAAAAAAAAAAAAAAATATATATATATATATATATATATATATATATATATATATATATATATATAAATAGAAAGAAAAGTCGGCCCACTCCCACAGAATAAATCGAAGTTTTTTTAGGAAAGAAATAATATAAATAAAAATGGCGAACTTAAAAATTTCATCATTTCAAAAACTTGACGTAATTTTTTCAGTTCAAAAACTTGAAATCTGAAAATGTGTGGGTATTTTTTCCTGAAATGTACATTGAAAAACAAAGAAATTAAAAAAAATGTCCCATTTAGTCCATTTTTAACAAATTTATAGATATTTAAAACAAACCTTTTTTTTCGAAAAATTTGTAACATTTTTTCGGTTGGGTAAAAAAAATTGAAAAAATTCTGAGAAACGTTTTTAGAGCGGAATAATCCTAATTTGGTACTAGTTTGAGCCTTGTTCCTAGAGGGCGCTTGCTACCTAATTTGTGAGGAATTAACTCGCTCATATTTTTTTACCCTATAAAGCTGGGAATATTTTGACTTCAAAATAGAGGAGAGTCATAATTTCCATCAAAAAAGGTACCGTTAGTCAATATCGATAACTCACGCCGTTTGTGAGATATTCGTGTTCATCATCATCACCATCATCATCATCATCAGCCCGTGTCGATCCACTGCCTCTTCAGCATGTTTCCAACTTTTACGGTCCTGGGCTTTCCTCTGCCACTCGGGTCCTATATACTTAACGATGTTATCAGTCTATCGAACCTTCTGTCTTCTTCGCGGACGTTTGCGATCAAGCGGTATACACGCCAGGATTGCCCTGGTCCATCTGTCGTCCTCGCTTGGTTGCATGGCCTGCCCATCTCTACTTCAATGATGTTTCACTCTTCTAAAGATGTCACACACTTTCATTTGTTCCTTGATCCATACGCATGGCTTTCTGTCACGTCTTGTAATGCCAAGCATGCATCTTTCCATTCCCCTCTGTGCTACCCGAAGTTTTTGAATTGATTGCGATGTGAGTGTCCAGGTTTCACTTCCATATGTCATAACGGGTAGGACACAGTGATCAAAAACTTTTCATTTCAGGCAAAGTAGGCGTCTGCTCTTAAACATTATGTTGAACCTGCCAAATGCTTGCCAGCCACACTTAAAACGCCGTTCCACCTCCCAGGCGGTATTCTCCTCCATTGAAATCCTGTGCCCAAGGTATATAAGGTGGTCCACAATCTCCAAATCCCTTCCTAAAACTGAAATTCTTGTGTCCTGAGCGAATTTATTGAACATAACTTGACTCTTTTTCAGGTTTATCTTCAAGCCAAATGGTTCGCCAGCCATGGTCAGTTCTTGTATGCGGCTTTGCAACTCCTCTGGATCTTGTGAAGGGAAAACGATATCAGCTGCAAATCTAAGATGGTTTAAGTTTGAACCATTGATCTTTACATCATCCTGTCCCAAGTTCAATTTACGGAATACTTCCTTAAGGCAAGCCCAGAAAAGAATAGGCGATATTGCGTCACCCTGCCTTACACCTCGTTCTACATCAATTCCCACTTCAAGATTATCAAGGTGATTTGTCGCTGTAGATCCATCATATATCGATCCTAGTAGGTTTATATATGCTTTGTCTACCCCCTGGCTAAGCAGTGCATTTATTATGGCATGCTTTGAGATGGAGTCAAATGCATTTTCGTAGTCGATTAAAGCCAAACATGGTGGCATGGTGTATTCGTTCTGCCTTTCTATGGCCTGCTGTACAACCTGGATGTGATCCATTGTACTGAATCCACTTCTGAATCCTGCTTGTTCTCTTGGTTGTGCGTCATTCAGTTTTTTTAATATTCTTTTAGAAATTATCTTAGTGAAAACCTTGTAAATTATAGATAGGAGGCTTATTGGACGGTAGTTCTTTAAATCTTTAAGTGCTCCATTCTTATGTAAAAGGTTCACTTCTGCATTTTCCCATAATTCAGGTACATTTTGTTCTTTGAGGCATTTTGAGTATAATTTTGGCAGTGTTTTATGTAACGTCCGACCACCACCTTTTAGCATTTCGACAGTTACACTGTCCTTTCCTGGAGCCTTGCCGTTTTTCATCGATTCTATAGCATTTATTTTTCCTCCATTAGGATATCTGTCATTTGTTCTTCCGTGGGTATTGTTGTCTTTGATTGATTCTGATCTCATATAACTGGAAATAAAATTTTCTGACAACCTCTAACATTTGCGTACGCGCCCTGCACACTGTGCCATTCTCACGCCTTAAGGCATACATTTGCGTTCTTTTGTTTCTCAGCTTCTGTTTAGTCTTGTTAATCCCTTTGTTTTTTTCCAGGGTTTTTGGCACTAGCTGCATGTTGAATCGGCGCATGTCCTCTGTGATATGTTTTCTTACAGTTTTGCAGAGCTCAGTGCACTCGACCCTGCCAAAAGGACTACCTGCATTTCTCATTCTCCGTCGTTTCTTTATTAAATGAATGGTCTCACTGGAGATTTTTGTCTGCTTGAGACATTTTTCTTCTGGTGCTATTGAAGCAGCCGTTTGAACTACATTGTTGGCGATTTCTTCATATTGAACTGATATTTCTATCTCCTTCGGATCTTGTAACACCGCAAAGCGGTTTGACAAAGCAATCTCAAAATCGCTGCCTCTGTCCAGCAATTTTCCATAGTCCACTTTGCCCTTCTTTGACCTTACCATTCTTTCGCGTTCTCTTCGACAGTTAATCGTAACTTTTGCGCGTATCATATATATATATATATATATATATATATATATATATATATATATATATATACCCTGTATATTTTATAATATTTAAAGATTTTTTTTACCTTTGTATCAGCTACAATACAAATCCCATCAGACTGGGCATATTTTGAATTCATAAAATATTTTCCTTAATTCATCAGAGGGCATTTATTTCATAGTATGCTAACTAATACTTATGAAGCAATGTAGTATGAAACAACCATACGGAATAATAAATAATCTTAAATATAACGATAATTAATAGTACCAAGTCAGTATATTAATTACTAATCTCAGACCGCTCCAGAAATATCTTGTCCTCATTCTAATTACGTCACCCGAATCCAAACAAACAATATTTCCACCGTCTGGCTATCGCCAGCCGTTATCGGCCAGACACAGCAGATACCACGAGGACCACCAACGCAACCCCGCGTCCCGATAAAAAATCATGGAGCCGGTCCATTGAATCCAAATAAAGCCGTCGATGGACATGTGATAAGAGGATGGCCCGTGACAGGTCCACAATGTAAAATATTCTGAAACGCGATCTTGTCGGTAAAAACCAAACTACTACCATTAATCATCATTCGCTGATTGAACGATACCGCTCGAAAAAAATATTCACACATATTAATGATTGTTGAATGTTTACAGATAGCGAAACTGAAGCAAACGAAAATGTATCCTCTAGAGATGACTATTTTTGATTTTCGAAGAGTTATCCAAATCTGTTGTCGCATGTGCTATTCGAGGATGTTAGAAAATTAATTCGATTCCTTTTTCTTATTATCACATCGCCAACTTAATTATCGACGCCGCCTTTCGTCGAGTGTTGACCCTATTCGAATCAGAATTGTTTTTTCTCTATATATAAACGGTCTTTCAAATTGAGCGGTTTTCAATTCTTGAATAAAACTTTTTATTGTTAATTGAAGCAAAGTCTATGACATTTAAACACAAAAGGCAATATTTGCCGATTGACCACCTCTTATTGCTTCATAAGCTCTTTTTGTTAAAATTGTGAATGACATTTTGACATAATCGTGGCTCTATTTTACCAGTGACTCGAATAATTTCATTCTTTAGTTCAGGAATCGATTGTAGATTGTTCTTATCGACCTGGCTTTTCACGTAACGCCAAAGTTCAACGATGTCAAATTACATGATGTTGGCGTCCATTTCTTGCAATAACTGGTCCAGGAAAAATTTCAGTCAATAAATCAGTGGTTTTATTAACTGAGTGAGGTGTGGCTCCACCTTGTTGAAACCACTTATCCCCCAGATTGATATTATTCAAATCCGTCCACAAAAATCCAGGTATTATCTCACGATATCGAAAACCGTTCACAGTTACAGTTTCACCAACAGCATTCTGAAAGAAATACGGCCCAATTGCACTTCCTCAACATAATGCACAACATATTGTGAGTCGTTTAGGATGTAAAGGTTTCTCATGAATCAATCAATTTGTTATTTTTGGGTGCTTCATCTGAAAAGATGATTTTTTGAGAAAAATTATCCCCCACTATTTTCTTTTATCTTCCACTGCTTCCACTACTTTGAACTGTGACTACGCCCATGCCTTTTCATGAACATATGTTTACTCATATAAATTCACAACGCCATCTGGATTTTATTCAAGAAATTAAAAAAAAACACTCAATTTGAAAGACCAGTTAAAGACTTATTTTAAAGCGCCATCTTTCAGCTGCATAACGAGGTATAATAAAAGCTAGGGAAAATTGAAAGGAGAATCGTTGGATTCCTTATAAATTCATAGCTACTATTGATCATCCAAGTTCAAAAAATATATGTAAAGGCATAAGTTTGTGATCTGCATAAGGTCCAAAGAGGCGAAAATTTTGGGTTAATCCTGGCGAGCCATTATCTAAAGCATTAAACCGAACTATCCATACCAAAAAGGTGTTGGTCAAAACTTCACTGCTAACCGATGTTAGCAAAAACTTATTCGTATTAATGACGCTCTGGGGTAAAAACCCTTCTGCATATAGCAAAAAGGACTATGGAAACGATCAGCAACTTGGGCTGGGAGATTTTATCGCACACAGCGTACTCTTGCGACTTGAGCCATTCGGTCTTTTCATATTTTCCAATCCCTGCAATATCACCTGGTTGATAGTTCCACATCTCTTGCGGAAGTCGAAAAAAGCCTCAATGTCTTAATCACATCAAAAGCATCATGTCTTTTGTTTGGATCTGGGGTACAACCGACTATACCAGCGATTTCCGAATTGGGGTGCGCGGAGAGTTACAAAGGAAGACTTAATTAATTAATTAAGTGTCTTAATTAATTTTTAAAACATTTATAAATTAAAAAAAATATATACATATAATAAACTTTCATAACATGACATTAAAATATTTAATAGTCCGGTCAATCTAGACATTCAAAGGTACATAAATTCACATCAAGCTGGAAGTGAGTCAAAATTGTTCAAAACATAATTAAAAATAACATTTCACAATTCCCCATCGTTCCAGTATGTGGAAAAAAATTGACTCGAGGTTAAAGGTAAAAAAAATTGGTTTTTCGCGATTTTCATCAAAGCGGTAAGTTTTATCGTAAAATTACTTCAGACAAAAATTGTAGACCATAAAATTATCTATAAAAAAGGTATTAATAATTTTTTTCTTAAGAGCCACCGTTCCTGAGATATATCGATTCAAAAACTAGTATGCGTCTTAATATACACACGTTTCCACGCCACCTCTGAGGTAGCGTACTTAGCGCGTTTTTTTTAACGTTTCCCCAGTAGGCCTATTCCACAGGTCTATTGTGATTCTGTTTAATTGAAAACTATTGCATAATAACAGATAATAGCAAGAGTTGGAATTGATAAAAGCGATGGAAATTAAAAAACAGTAGAAAAATTTATTCGTCCGATTCATAATCCTCAATTACTTCTTCTTGTTCTTCTTTTTCTTGATCTTCTTTTTCTTCTTCTTCTTCTTCTTCTTCTTCCTCTTCTTGATCTTCTTCTTCTTCATCCTGGGTGTAAGTGAATTGCGTCAATAGCGATGTACCGCATATCTCTTCGTTGGTAGCAAACGAATCCTCCACAGTTGGTGATTCAACATTAGAACACGACTGGCCTTGACAATTCGTACATGCCAGAGAATAAAACACTCCAACTTTTTGCAACCACATTTAACACTGCATCCTTTTTTACAGTTGTAAAAAATTGTGTTTAGCAGTTTTTCCGGTGCAGGTGGGAGTAAAGTCTGAATTGGTTCTAATGTATTGTCGACCAACTTCCAACCACAGTCTTTTGGGTTCAGCTGATAACCAAGCCACACCACATTAAACCATTTACTGCCACCTAATATAGTCAATACTAAAACTATACCACTCTTAATCGAATACATTTCGATATAAATTTGAGATAAATATTTATTTGAAAATATAATATATATTTTGGTGAAAGAGATTGATATCCTCCAAGCAGTAGTTAGAACAACTACTGCTTGGACTTGGCTACTAGTCCCAACAGTAGTTAAAAACAAATCAAGCGAAGTTATCTAGACGCACTAAGAGTAAGTCTTATTAAACTTGAAGAGATTTACCACTCAACACCAAAACACTTTTTTGAACTGCTCGACGCACGTTTCGCTAACCATGTTAGCATCATCAGGAGATGATTTAATCTAACATGGTTAGCGATGATGATGCTAATATGGTTAGTGAAACATGCGTCGAGCAGTTCAAAAAAGTGTTTTGGTGTTTAGTGGTAAATCTCTTCAAGTTTAGTGTTTCACACCAAAGGTTCCAATAGAAGAATTGAGTAAGTCTTATGTCAAAAAATAAAAATATGAACGATGAACTTAACAACACTTTTACAAAAGTTACGAAAGTCATAACCTACAGAACAACAGTCCTTTAATGGTTAGGTTGTTTGCAAAGCTGTATGAAGATATGGAAGCTAACTATACCTCATACCTATAATATTGTGAATGGTGCAAAAGTAATTCAAAAGGTGTTTGAACTCAAAGAAGACATGGCAACTTTTCTTGATGAAAATGTTAATGAATAGGCAAATTTGTTTGATAATAAATGTTTGATTGTAATGATAAGTTATTATATTATTATATTGTTAAAATGCCCACTGGGCTGAAATTTTTGAAAATACATAACTGATTCAAAAAAACAAAGCGAAAATATTTATAAATGAAAATCCAATTTACAAAAAGATAGATATATAAAATTAATAAATTTATATATATATATATATATATATATATATATATATATATATATATATATATATATATATATATATATATATATATGTGTATATATATATATATATATATATATATATATATATATATATATATATATATATATATATATATATATATATATACATATATATATATATATATATATATATATATATATATATATATATATATATATATATATATATATATATATATATATATATATATATACATATATATATATATATATATATATATATATATATATATATATATATATATATATATATATATATATTTAATCGGACTCCCGCTTGTTCGGTGATCGCTGTAATTCTGCCGGGCAGTGGGTTTCGCGGGGAAGGCGGGTGTAGGTGCGGGTTGCCATGAGCCAATCCGTCGTCAGTCTTTTATTTATCGCCTTCCGTCTACAGTTGTAAATTTAGCGCGCTCGCTAACATCATGGCGCCGCCACGTATGAAGTGTTAACTGATGAGGAGATTGTGCGAGTGGCAATGTGTGAGGACGATGAGCAAGATGAGGACAATAGCGTTGAAGTTCTCGCCTCCGAAAAAGTTGGTAATTCAGAGGCAGTAGAAGCTTTAAACACTGCTTTAAAATGGGCTGAAGATATAGCCACGAAGTCATGTTTCTCCGTCGACTTAGAGACCGGGCTTTTGAAATGAAGTGCGAAAATTATAAACAGAAGAGTATTACAGACTTTTTCAAGAAGAATTAACTAATGTTTTATTTTAAATTACTGTTTTTCTTACATGGTTGTAATTTTGAACATGTACATTTTTGTCTTTATGCTTTAATTTAGATAATAATGCTTAAAATAGATTAAAGAAACTAAGGTTAAACATGTGTTTTATTACCATTAAATATGGCATACTATAATCCGGACGCCTCGATAATCCGGAAAGGGTCTTGTTTTTGCCTCTCCGGATTAACGAGGCCCTACTGTTTAATTCGTAAAAATGTATATTAGAAAATAAAGAAAATATTAGAAAAAACGAAATAAATCGTCAATTAGAGAATAATAACAAAGTTTTACTACTGGTACTAAACTGCCAGACTGTACTGCAGACTAGTACGGTGGTGTAAATTACTTCAAAGATTTAGTTCATACTTTTTTTTTTATAAATAAATATCAAAGATAGACGAAAAGATCCTAAATTAAGTTGCGAACCTAATAGATGTTTTTCTCTTATTAGTGCAGTTTACAGTAAAAAATGTTATATTTTAGTATGGTGACATTAACGAAATATATAAATTATCTGGATGGCCCGATTACCGACGTTGTTGCTATGATCTACGTATTTTCTAGAAGTATCTATCTTTTTATGTTTTACTCTCAGCTATCAAGTTAGTAGATTAGGTAATCTGATATATTATATGATAAATATGTAGCTAACATTTTTATTTTCTAAATTTAAAACCATTTAAAACATTTTATTTTTATGTATTGCCCATAAATAGTCGGGATCTCATTCATGCCAATCGTCCATTCATTATTTTTTTTTTCGTTCTGGTCTAGAGAAAAAATAAACAAACGACACATAATCATTAAAATCAAATTAGCACTGGTGGAATAGGCTCAGACACATGTTATCGCGTTATAACATTTCAAACACTAATAAACAACGATTTATGTGGTAAATATTCACCTCTACATTTTCCTCTACGACCATTCAGCTCTTTGGACCATAAATCTTCCACTCGAAGAAGTTGGAATAGGGCGACTGGGTAGTTTACCTCAACCGCCAACGGTCACCTTTCTGTGATATATTAGGTAGATATATTTTTGTTTAATATTTTATCTTATTTTTTTAATGTTATACGTTGGATTAACGTAAACTAGCATGTATATATCATCAGATTATATCAGATCAGATTTAAACTCAGATTACTCTCTACTATTATTAGCTACTTGCTTTAGAGATGCGTTTTGCTAACAATGTTAGCATAATCAGGAGATGATGTCTAAAGTAGGTCAATTGTATATGTCTTTTAAAGAAGCATGACTCTGACAAAAAATATTTACTAAAATAAAAATAATAAGTGTAACATATCAATCAAGTGAAGGTCTTTTTCATGAACATATGCTCTCGAAAGTTTGCCTACGCTCTTCTTAACGTTTCTTCATCGATTTTTCCCATTAAATCTATTATAACCGTCTTCAGGTCTTCGAGTGGGCAAGAATAATTTTAAGTATCCCCAAAAATAAAAATCAAACATGGAAAGATCCAGTGACCGCGGAGGCTATGGGACACTGTCAAAGAGAAACATTTTTCGATGTGCGGGTGGTGTTTCCTATATTTTGTTAGTGTAGTTCTAATTATTCGTTGTAGCCTTTCGATATCTGTGTTTGACCAAGATATAATTCCAAACGAATATGCCAATGCTATAGCAAAAGTGTTCATGGCTTTTACTATATTTCTACTGTCTAAGTCAGACCTGCATATGCTTTCAAGTCTGGATGTGAATTCTTTGGTTAGTGTTTCCTAAATGAGTGCATGCTCAACTCTCTTGGACTGTTATATTTCAGGATATTTATATACTTCGCCCTCCTTCACTGGCTCTATGAATTCTTGTTCTCCTGTGACAAACCCGGTCATCTCTAATTTAGATCCTCTCTTTAGTAATAATTCTGCATTTATCTAATCCAAAGTGCGTATTATCTATCCAAAGTGCGTGTTAATACCAGTTGTAAATTTCTCTACCACCTGAATGAGTTGTAGTTTTAGTGGCGATAATGCATACAATTTTAAATCATCCATTTACAGCAGGTGCGATACATTTTAATTTTGGAGTTTGAATCCGATTTACGTTCTTTTAATCAGATTAGAGAGTGGATTCGGTGCCAGGCAAAACCACAGGGAGCTCAGCGAGTCCCCCTGAAATATGTCGCTTGTCACCCTGATTTCCTCAGTCTTGGTGGTGCTTTCATTTTGTGATAAATGAATAGTGATGCGCCACTCTTTTATCGGTGTGTTTATAAAAGCTGGGTGAACTTTGTATAGTGTTAGTGTCTTAATTAGCCAAGAGTGTGGAATCGAGTCGAAGGCCTTCTGACAATATAACAAGATAAATTTGAATTTTTCTTCCGAGCGTGTTTCAATATATCTGAATCTATAATAATCTGTAATAAGTTTCTATCCAGTTCATCAAGATCTGCTTCAGTTCAGTTTGGTGTTTAGGAGTTTTGTTAGACGTTTTTGGTACAAAGTGGAAAAATCCTTCTTTAATACACTATGATCAAATTTATGGTTTTGAAGCATTCCTAAATATTTTTACGAGTCTTCCGATGCTAGTTCTTATATACCGCAGACTGTTAAATGTTGTTCTTTTATTATTCCCTTTTGTATGGTGATAGTGGGGCATTTGTCGAGCTCGAATGATATTTTGATATCCTTACTAAATATTTCAACTGTTTTTATTAATGAATTTCGTTTCTCTCCTGTTTCTCCATATAGTTTTATGTCGTCCATCTATAGCAAATTGAGATAGTTTTCTGGTATTTCTCATGTCAAGTTTGTAGCCAATATTGCTATTGTTAAGTAATGTGGACATCGGATTCAAGGCTAAACAAAACCAGACAAGGGAAAAGGAATCTCCCTGAAATATTTCTCTCTCGATATTTGTTATTTCAATGTACTGTTGGTGAACAAATAAATTACACTTTCATTTGCTCATGAGATACCTTAAAGAGTTTGTAATCTGCGGACAAATTTTCTAGATGTTCAAAACTTCTAATAACCAATCATATGGGATACTATCGAAAGCCTTCTTGTAATCTATATAGCACATATTCAAGTTGCGCTTTTTTTTCGCACTTGCGCAAGAACTACAGCATCAATCGTCAGTTACTCCTTGCATCCCATACTTGCCCTAATACACCCTTTCTGCTCATCTTCAAATATGTTATTATAGACACAATGTTGGTAATTTTTTTCGTTGAGCAGGGCTGTGAATAATTGATACAACACGGATAAACATGTTATTGGCCTATAGTTACTGGGTTGGTTAGCATCACCCTTTTTATATAACAAATATGTATTTCCTTCCATCAGAAAGGGGAAAGTATCAGGATTCACGATTATTTCTTTAAATGCATCAGCAAGTTGACTGGTTACCCTGAGCTTCGAGTTCTCTATAAAACTTCTTCTGGCTATTTTGAAACATTGCATTTTGGTGTTTCCGTTTGTTTATCTCATTGTATCTGGCTAGTCTGGCTCCTTTCGTTTTAGCTTTCTGTTAAAATCGATCTTTCAGGTATAATAATTTCTAGCGAAAGTTTAAATCTTCAATTCCAATGCCAGATTTTTTAGCGATTATTTTTCTTTTTTTTGTCACTTTGCTATATGTATTTCGAGCAAGATACTCAGAAATAATGTCAACTTTCGCCCGAAAATCATTGATATCAGTTTCAAGGCGCTTTTTCCAGGCAGGTGTATTTTCTTGGATATTACGCCTTGTCGCATTGAGAAGTTCGGTTACAATTCCTGCTGCACAAAATATTATTATTATTAACTGAACTCGTGGCGAAACAAAACTTTTAGGATGAATTTTTTTTGTTTTCTTTTTAATTTTACTGCTTCATCAACTTTCAGTATAATATCTATATCTATAGGCTTGTGATATGAAGAAGTAAACTGATTTTTTGTATGAAAACTGATAGATTTTTAGTCTATATTTTGTACTTTTAACTCTTGAATAAAACAATATGCCCATATTTTGTCTACTGTCATAAATATTTTCAAAAATTGTCTGGATAAGCGCAAGTTTACGCATCACCAAACTAGCCTTAGTGGTTACTTGCCTAATGCCTAACTATCAGATATTGCCTTCGGATCTAATTTAAGACATGTAGAGTAACATTTTTTTGGTTCTGTATCTGCTATACATTCTACTGAATCCTTCGTAAACTGAATATCATATTATATCCCAAATTAACATTTTCTTTGATCTCGACTGCTTTCTTCTTACTTGATGCATTTTCCTAAGACTTCTGAATTTTTTACCTCCAGATCAGTCCTAGAAAATTACTTGCCATGAGTAGGTAAAGTTTCTTCATTGAAGATATGTTATACAGTAAGTATATTGTCAGTTGTGTTCAAATATACAAAGTAAGTTTTTAAACTTTCTTTTCACAATATATTTAATGCTAAATGCCGAAACTACATAAAGAAAAAAGTGAATATTGTTTAAAGTGGGTGTAAAATTTAATGAACGACAGTGTTAACATGCTTATGTGAACTTTTCCTCCATTTTTATTAACTGCAGTCATTTTAGTGAAAAACCACCCCTTTCAGGTCCGACCCACCGACCATGACTTGCAACAATCGCCACCGTTGGTGAGTTCGATCCACGTCCAGGCGCCATTTTCGCCCGCCGAAACGAAAATTCCAGCCGTCGTGCCCTTTTCTCGCGCCCGTCAACCGTCAGCCTTCCAGATCAGTTCACTTCGAACCGAACGACATGCAAACAGAAACAACGACGCGTTCAGCCAACTCATTAAATAGGTCGTAGTCGTCGTCATCGTCGTCATCCTCCTCCTCCTTCTCCACGTCCTCCTCGTCATCAGCTTGCCCGACGTCGTCGACGAGTACAGGCCCCCGTTTCACCGGTGTCAGAAGGTCCTCACTTTGGCATTCCTTCGCATCGTATCGGTAATTGATGGGTTTTCGAACGGGGCCTCGAAATGAAATTTTCCCCACCAACGATGGTGTTTTTACTTGGTTGAAAACTGAGCTTTTTTACCAACATCTCTCTATATATACAACATTTATATTTTACAACATCTCTCTATATATATTTATATATAAGATATATATATATATATATATATATATATATATATATATATATATATATTTATATATATATATATATATATATATATATATATATATATATATATATATATATATATATATATATATATATATAGTACAAAAAATACTAGCAGAAAACAAAGCCAAACATAATCTGATTAATAAAAGGACATAAATTTTTGCATTAATACGTGAAGATGGCACAGTGTAGGGAGCGGGAGCGTACGGAAATGTTAGAGGTTATCAGAAGATTTTATTCAAAGTTATATGAAAATTGAAACCAGTTAAAGACAGCAATGCCCACGGAAGAGCAAATGCCAGATATCCTGTTGGAAGAAGTGACAAATGCCATAGAAGCAATGAACAATGGAAAGACCCCAGGAAAGGACAATGTAACGGTTGTAATGTTAAATGTTGAAGGCTGGTGATCGAACTGTACGTAAAATACTGGCAAAATTGTACTCAAAATGCCTCAAAGATCAAAACATACCCAGTCTATGGAAAAATGATGAAGTGATTATTCTTCATAAGAAAGGAACACAGGAAAATTTAAAAAACTACCGCCCAATAAGCCTCCTATCAGTTATGTACAAAGTTTTCACCAAGATAATATCTAAAAGTATATTAAGAACACTGAATGACGCACAACCAAGAGAGCAGGCAGGATTTAGAAGTGGATTTAGTACAATGGACCATATACAGGTTTTCCAGTTGACCATACAAAGGTACAATGAATGCACCATGCCAATGTGCTTGGCTTTTATTGACTATGAAAAGGCATTTGATTCAGTATCAACGCAGGCCATAATGGATGCATTGCTTAACCAAGGGATAAACAGAGCCTATGTGAACCTACTGGGATCCATGTATGAGCAAGCTACAGCTACAGTTCACATGGATGACTTTCAAGTTAAAATTAACGTAGAACGTGGTGTACGGCAGGTGACTCAATATCGCCTGTTCTTTTCTCAGCCTGTCTTGAAGAGGTATTTCGTAATCTGGATTGGGAACAGCAGGGAATAAAAATCAATGGTGCATATCTAAGCCATCATAGATTCGCGGATGATATCGTTCTCCTTTCACAAGACCCAGATGAGCTACAAGAACACATACGAGAGCTGCAAGGGGCGGGCGAACCATATAGTTTGAAAATAAACCTAAAAAAGAGTGAGGTTTTATTTAACAAATTTGCTTTTAACCGAAGAATTTGTATTTTAGGAAGTGATTTAGAGGTTGTGGACCACTACATATATCTTGGGCAAAGGATTTCAATGGAGGGTGATACCGCCCGGGAGATGGAACGACGGGTTAAGTGTGGCTGGCAGGCATTTGGCCGGCTCAATATCGTATTTAAGAGCAAACTCCTACTTTGTCTGAAGAGAAAGGTTTTTAATCAGTGCGTTTTGACATATGGAAATGAAACATGGACACTCACATCACAATCAGTTCAAAAGCTTCGGGTTGCACAGAGGGGAATGGAAAGGTATATGCTTGGCATTACAAAGCGGGACAGAAAGACCTGCATGTGGATCAGAGAACAAACGAAAGCGTGTGACATTTTTGAAAGAGTGAGTTTTTTTCAGTCTTCAGACAAGCATTGAGAATGCCAAGTGTGACCTTGGCGAAACGTCTGCACGTTTCCAACAACGGGACACAAACGATCGGATGTACTCCCGGACCAATAGCATAGCGCATTCTTCCACCCACGAAACACTACGAACTAACATATACTAACTAAAACTGTTGCACGTCATCGATGACGCTACTAAGGAACAGCAGAAATACCACTACAAAAATTAAATAATAAAATAATCAAATGGAATGTATTCAATAAATTTCAAATTTAGCGGCGTTCAGTTGGCAGCGTATGTGATGTTGTCGGGTTGAAAATTTGTCTTGTTGATATTTATTTACACGTTTGGAGGTTATCCCATTGGTATCTAAACGTTTACTTTCATTGTTACCTTGCGATCAGAAACAGTTTCTTTAAACTTAAGTAGCGCTTGTAAAATGCCAAATCATTTAAATCGTCGTTGGCAAGAGTTTGAGGCATCTCTGGTACACTATTTTGAATAAGAACGAAACAATACTGGTCCATTGTTATCCTTTGCCGCTGTTAGTGAGGTATGTTAAATTAATTACTAATACTTGGATATGTTTAGTTTAAGTCATATTTTTTTAGCGTGTTGCCGCAGCCTTAAGGTTGAGTATGTCCACCAATACTGCAGCTTTCAATACGAATTCTACCATTTACATCATGTATGAACACAGTAAATATTTCTAACCTAAGAATTGCAGAAAAAACTATTCTTAAACACATCCTAAGCACTCACAGTTTAATTTTAATTTTTAGGGCAGCATGTAACTTTGAATTCCTTACATGAGCAATTAAAAGAGAAACAACTGTTTGACGGATGCCATATGTCATTGTGAAGGGTATTGAAAGAAATAGGTCTTAGATTTAGATAGATTTTTTGACAGGTTATATGAAGGAAAGAAAAAACGCCTTGTACAAATTTGTCTTCTTAAATGAAATCTGGATTTTTCAAAATTGTACTGTAAATCATTCATGGCAAGATAATAATAAGAGGAGTGTAAAAACCACGAAAGTTGATGGTAAAAGGTAAGTTACATAAATATGCAAAAAAATTAAATAAAAGTTTTGATAGAAAATTTTTATTTTAGATACTGGCAGAAAGTTCTTCCCTTAATTATAAATACTGCAGATGATAGCAATGATTCCAGCCAGTACTTTTCAGACTCCGATTAATGAAAATAAGTGCATGCGGATATTTTTTTTTTGTTTAGTACTTGTATCGATAAATGTCACTGATAATTATATAATTTCATTCAAATATTAAAAAATGTTGAAATATATATATATATATATATATATATATATATATATATATATATATATATATATATATATATATATATATATATATATATATATATATATATATATATACCAGGAGTCCCATTAAGGATGGATCGCGGCCGTATCTTGAAAACTATTTATCCCACAGCTTTGGGGAAAAAAAAATTGTATTAAAAATGATCATGAAAAATTCACCAAAAATATTTTTAAGCTTCTAAAACGATCGCAAGAGGGCGTGACGAGCTAAACATTTAAAAAAAAATTTTTGTGTATTTTCAAGTATTAACGTAAGAAAAATTCTCAGTTATACTTAGCAAACTGTCTCCTACAACTTTGTTTTATGACATTTTGTCGTAACTTCGCGAATAAAGAAGGGCGGCGGGGGGGGGGGGGGGGGGGGGGAGTTTTACCTATTTAGATAAAAAGTCGTCTAATGTCCGTTTGCCTAAACCGATTTTCCTCAATTTGGATTCATTTAAAAGGCCATTGCTGGGACAATCAGATAATCTGGGAGATAAATTATTTAGTTTATAAATGAAACCGCGAGGTGGCGTTACATTCAACAATAGTTTTTTTTTAAGTTTTATTCAGTTTTTTCAAATGGAATGGTACAGCTTTTACTACATGGCAAGAAAGGCAATTTAAAGAGGAATCATCCAGTGAAAACCCGAAATCGATATCTCTGACATGTCAAGAGATATTTCGATTTTTCTGAAAAAATCAGTATACACCTGGTATATATATATATATATATATATATATATATATATATATATATATATATATATATATATATATATATATATATATATATACATTTTGAGCCCCCCCTGCAAAAAAAGACTGAGAAAGAGAATTTTTCAAGAGTACTTAATTAATTATTTTGCCACTAAATATGTATAATAATGGTTTGACAACGCTTGAAGAGATGTAAATAAAATTTAAATTTATATCAATATAAAGAAATACAAAAAGAAAATAAGGCACAAACTGGTAAGGACAAATTTTGCTCAAAAATGGCTGGATACAAATGTTTATCTGGCATTAATGGCAGCAACTTAATTTTTTGTACAGGTGTGTGATTGTAAACCACCCGTTTTACACCCACACATATATCTCTATATTTCATTTATTTTGATGCCAATGTTTATTAGATGTTCTTTACCACTAGAAAAATATATCCATGATTCAATGTTTTTCCGTGAAACGGAGAAATTTTCCTTTTGGGTCCCCCAACACAATTGGGACACAGATCCGGCCCTGTATATATATTATAGTTTGTTTCTGAATCATTCCGGGTGTCGATCCGTTGATTCTGTCTGAAAATCTCTTTTGGCATTTTCAAGTGTTGTCCGCTTCGACTGAAGAGTCCAACTGACGTGCACGTGTCGTTGTGCTCGCTTTTATAGCCTATAGCTTAAAGTGCTTATAGTGATTCCTTTTTCGTATGGTAGCAGGACCTTTAGTGTATTTGGTTCAAGATCCTCTGTTGTTCTTCGTGTTTGGGTTTCCTGAGGGCGAATGGCCTTCCTGATACAATTTTCTGAATATTCATTTTGTCTAAGGGATGTGGACATTTTTGGAAGTTCTTCGTTTCGTGTATCTGGTAGTGTCAGTCGGAAGGATCTGGAAATCAAGGTGTTCGCTACTGCTTGGATTTGAAAAGGATGCTGATGGGATTTAGCGTTAAGGTATCCATCAGTTGGTTTTCTATCTATCGTTGGTTGGTATATGATATTTATGATATGCCAAATAAGATGCTGGCGAAACGTCGTGACTCTTCACAGAATCAACGGATCGACACCCGGAATGATTTAGAAACATGCTTGTTCCGATCGCTGATTGTTGGCCTGGCTGAGCAGCACTTCCATTCTTATGAAGTTGCCAAAAATGGGTCGATTCGTGGACAACCTCAAAAGATACGCCATTCTTTCGACATGGTATTCGTACGCTGTCAGAAATATGGGAGAAAGTAGTGGTTAGCGATGGACAATACTTTCTATGACATACTCTTTACAATTTTTTTTAAATAAAGCATTCATTTTCACGAAAAATAGCGAGAACTTATTCAATTTGGTTATTTAATGGTAATAATCTAAATGTTTCTATTCTAAAATATTAAAACGACAAAAGTAGGAAGGCCACCGGTTTTCAACAGCTAAGCGAATTTTGAAAGGTATCGTATCGGTGTGTTACATGACCGTTAATTCTAGCGATAGTTATTTGATATTGGATAAACTAGTTTCAACGCTTCTGCTATATAATCAAATTCATGGCCATCATCATATTCAAATTTAATAATTAAGCCAATTACACTGTATAAAATTTCTTTGAAATGTATCATCATATACATCTAATGCTTCTATGATCGTCAAATTGCAGATTCACGAATTAAACGCCTCATTCAAAATCCTATCTACTATATATTCTTTTATTTTTTTCTAAAAGACATACATACATCAATCAAGCTGTTTAATTACAATCGTTTATATCACTGCTTCTTTGAGTCGTCGTACCGTTTAAAATATAATTAGAAGTTCTACGGTTACAGTGCTTTCTAATTTGGAATGATTAATTATATGTTTTTATACATGCGTTCGTACTGGTTTTATTTTATTTATATGGTCGGATTTGGAAGTAAACTGCCCATCTTAAAGGTGAAAGTTTTCAACGAATATATATTCAACAATAACACCAACACAGTCTGAATGATTCTCGATGTTTTCGACTAGACGTTTACGAGGATAACATGAGAAGTTTTCGAAAAGATGTTTGCATTTTTTTCAACTTTTTTGTGTTCCGTACGTAAAAACTCCAAGGAATGAGTATTAACAGTCGTCCTCCAGAATATCCCTCCATCTTCACAGTCTTCGCCTTATGCTAAAACCCGTTAGAATCCAATGTGATATCTTCCTAATTACTCAAGTTGGTTTTCTTCTCATCTTAAAATGTTTTTCCCTTCGAATTTTTTTTTATCTACTTATTTTATTTAAATATCACTTTGCTGCAGCTTGTTCGGCCCCTACCTTGTAATTTTTTACAATATTTCCATATACACTTTCAATTTTTTGTACAATGTATTGTTAATGTTTCCATTACCTGAATAATAACATGGTAATATATAGGGTGTTTTCAAAGTTGAGTTATTTATTTTAACAGGTTGTAGAACAAAAATCAAAATATAAAAGTTGCAAAAATAAAGAAGTTATTAATAGTTACAAAATTTGAAAACGGACCTGACTTTTTGTTATTTTCGACCACTGCGTTGTAGAACTCTCAAAGAAAAGCCAATTTAGCAAAAATAATTTATATAGAAGTTGCAGAATAAGAAAAACAAAAATGTTACATGTTAGAAAAATTGTCACCATTTGTTCGGTTAGCACGAAATCTTGCTCGGCGTACCCATGCCTCACTACACGCGTCAAAAATAAAATCCCGGTGTCCGCGAATCACATCATTGTTGTAGTTTTTCCACAGTTTTTAAAAAAATCGCAGGGGTTAAATCCGGGAAGGATGCAGGCCAAGAAATGGGTCCATTGCATCCTATCCATCTGTTAGGAAATTCATTAAAAAAATGTGGCGAAGCTCCATCATGTAGAAACCACATATTCTGTCTAACATTTAAAGGATCATCTTGTAATAATTAGGCTTTTGAATAAAAAATAATTATCAATTTTTTTACTTTATTTTAAAACTTTATCATAAATAATATTGATAATCGATGCGAAAAACTTTTTAAAAACTTGTTACAATTAATTATAATTGAATTTTAAATGTATAAAATTTAAATAAAAATCACGTGACTATGAACACGCCACGATTGGCTGCTATGTTTGTGACGTCGTCAACGGCTTTTATTCGTATATATACTGTCAAAATTATTGTTTTTTAATTTTTTATTTTTATGGTCACAGATTTTCTGAAAAATGACATTTGGTTCAATTCAGCTGAAGTTCGAGGTGCTAAAGCATCGATATAAGTTTTTTAAAAAATAATAATGTAAATATAAATATGAAACAAAATATTTCTATTATATATAATTACACTATTTGTAGGGTGTCGCGACGGTGACAAGGCTATAGGTTTTGTTCAACTTAACTGCAAAAATGGTATTTGCATTGTAAAAGTGCGTGTATATCCAGCACATAAAGTTCGAAGTAAAACTTATATAGTTACCTTGACTATTAATGAAAAATTTAGAAAAGTTCAAGACACTGCAGATAGTAAATACTCAAACAAAAAAATTATATGTTATATATTTGTAATATTGGTTTTCAAAAATAATGTAAAATGTTAAATATTGAATAACCAAAAGATATTTTCTAGTTTTGTAATTATTTTTTGAGCAATAAAACAATATAAAGCATAATTAGAAAAACAAAACACATACATACTGTTTAAATCTCTAATTTTATTTCAATAAAGAATACACTGTTAAATATACATAATAAAACTTCCCCTAACTAGGATAATATATTACAGTAGATTATAATATGTAAACTACATTAATAATCAATTCAGAATAAAAACAATCACTATCCAAAATTATATACATATTTCTTTGATTGCTTTCATTGAAGTTTGCAATCCTTTTAAAATCACACCGATTCTTCAAACCACCACACTAAAGTCAATTAACAATCTAAACTCTATTAGCAATCCTTTTAAAACCACACCGATTCTTCAAACCACCACACTAAACTGTATAAACAATATTTTCAAAAAAAAATCCACCCATGCTACATTATTGTTTTAATTAAAGTTTTCAGAATTTTTAAAACGATATCGTTTTAAAAGAAAGTCTAAATGTTTACCTGTCAGTGGACCTGTCGTTTACTACGCCTGCCCAAACATTTATTGAAAATCTGTGCTGAAAATGGGTTCTTTGCACAGCATGCAGTTTTTCTACTGTCCAAGCATGGTGGTTGCGGAAATTATTTACCCCATTTCTTCTAAATGTGACCTGGTCGGTAGCCAAAATAAATTTGGTAAAATTTTCATTTCTGTTGTACTGATGTAAAAGCCACTGATAAAATTCACCTCTTCAACAAAGTTCAACTATTCTAGGCTAATCTTCAGGTTATATACTCGTTGATAATGATAGGGATAAAAGTGTTCTTGTCATATAGTTTTCCACACTTCTACTGGTATAGACCTAGTGATCGTTTTCGACAATTTTAAAAATTTCTTCCTCAATCTCTATCATTTCGCGCGGAGGAGGTCTTCCAGCGTGACCTACTCGTTGTGCTTTTAAGTACCCAGTATCGCGAAGTCTTGTACCTAAATTTACAAACATCCAGCGAAACGGACGATTTAAAGGAAACCTGTCCGCGTTCAAACGACATGCTGCGGCTGCATTTTGTTGGCACTCCCCGTAAGTTAATATTATATCCACTAGTTCATTGTTTCCATAAACGTGTGGCATTTAAATTGCAGAAAGTACCCAAAAATTAACACGCACTATTAAGGCATTATTACGTCTGGCCAAATCGAACATCGCACTTAAAAGAAATATCGTACAAGAAAACAAAAACTAATCATACCCAATATCAGCAGTAAACAAATACTTATGTGTTTACAACGCATGGGTTCACAACTCAGTGGCCGAAAATATCAAAAAGTTAGGTCTGTTTTCAAATTTTGTTAACTGTTAATAATTTCTTATATATTGCAACATTTATATAAATGATTTTTGGTAAAATTAGTTCTACAACTTGTTAAAATAAATTACTCAACTTTGAAACACCCTGTATATTAAATAACAAAAACTATATTTTACTTGAATATGTTTAGTTTGCTTATAGTTTTAAACATTTTGAAACTATTTGAACTTTATTAGAATAGAAGTGTAAAGTCTGGATATGTTCCATTTTAGATATTTGACGCTTTATGAGTTTCGAAAGTATAACAATGCCACAAATGTAATTAATGCTGTTTATCCTTGTGCCTCGACTACCAGAACATGTCAGCGTTGATTTAAAAATGAATATTAAAAACGGCGATTCCAATCTTTTCGACGGAATACAATCTGGAAGGCTTGTTGGGTTTGATAAGAATCTGTTGTCGACTGAAATTGAAGTTCCAACAAATTGTTACTGGATGTGAAAAGTCACTCGGCCAGTGTCCATCTAGTGCAGGATAAAGGGCTCTTCAGCATGGTTCCAACTCGCGCGGTCCTAATCTTTCCTCCGCTATTTGGGTCTAATATACCTGATGATGTAACCAGGCAATCGTATTTTCGGCCTTCATGGACGTTTATAATCAAGCGGTATCCACTCCAGAACTGCTATGGCCTAACTATCGTCACATCGCCTCGCTATATGTCTCACCCATCTCTGTTTCAATTCATTTGCTCTTCTGATGATGGAGGTCACTTATTTTTGTTTATTCTCTAATCCATGTACAGCTCTTTCTGACCCGCTTTAGTGTAGTTATTATTATATTTTCTAATGTATTATATTAGATATTAGTATGAGCTCTTTAATTGGGATGTCCTGTTGCGCTAATAAAGCATATATGCCCTCTATGCTACTTGACGTTTTTTGAACTGATTGTGAGTGTCCATGCATTTCACTTTTGTATGTCGTAACGTTTCACATGATCAAAGAATTTTTTTATATAGAATACTATGTTGATCCTTCCCTTCAGCAAGTGTCTCCTGAGGCCGATTTCTGGTTTTTTATCCGTTATCGGTCCAGCTCGAACTGAACGCTTGAAAGAATGACCAATTATATAAATGTGCCGGTTCTTAAGTTTCTTGTCGCATCTAGTATTGCCTCCTTACTAGGATATTCTTCTTCTCTGAACAATTTCTTGTTGTGTTACCTTTCATTATATAATCAAATTTCTTTCTGATGCTCTGTCGATATGCCAATTCAAAATTACAATTCCTCATTAAGCACAAATCTTTTCTATTGTATACCTCAAGCAGAATGCAGTCGTTCAGCTATGAGGTATTAAAAAGGCACCAACACCAATGATAAAATATGAAAGTGAAGCATGGATACTGAGAGAAAAATATAAGGTGAGAATAAATTCAATAAACATGGAATTTTTAAGAAAATTGAAGGAAAACAAGCATGGATAAAATTTCAGCCAGTGAATCGATTTGTTTTTGTTATTTCTATTAAAAGTAATATCGTTTATTGCGTAACTTTATTTTGAGTATAGACAATTACTTTCAACGTAATTAATTTATTGGTTTACTTTCTTTTATCTTTAAAATTTGTATTGCTTTTATTATATTATATTATTTTGTTTAATATTGTAGTTATTAGTGTAGTTATTATTATATTTTCTAATGTATTATATTATATATTAGTATTAGCTCCTTAATTGGGATGTCCTGTTGCGTTAATAAAGCACATATGCCCTCTATGCTACTTGACGTTTTCTGAACTGATTGTGAGTGTCCATGCATTTCACTTTTGTATGTCGTAACGTTTCACATGATCAAAGCATTTTTTTTCAGATAGAATACTATGTTGGTCCTTCCCTTCAGCAAGTGTCTCCTGAGGCCGATTTCTGGTTTTTTATCCGTTATCAGTTCAGCTCGAACTGAACGCTTGAAAGAATGACCAATTATATAAATGTGCCGGTTCTTAAGTTTCTTGTCGCATCTAGTATTGCCTCCTTACTAGGATATTCTTCTTCTCTGAATAATTTCCTGTTGTGTTACGTTTCATTATATAATCAAATTTCTTTCTTATGCTCCGTCAATATGCCAATTCAAAATTACAATTCCTCATTAAGCACAAATCTTTTCTATTGTATACCTCAAGCAGAATGCAGTCGTTCAGCTATGAAGTATTAAAAAGGCACCAAGACCAATGATAACATATGAAAGTTAAGCATGGATACTGACAGAAAAATATAAGGCGAGAATAAATTCAATAAACATGAAATTTTTAAGAAAATTGAGGAAAAACAAGTATGGATAAAATTGAAAGCGAGATGGTTAGAAAGAGTTATATATAGAACATATAGATGATTAAATAGCCAGAACAGCTTAGACTTTTTAAAGGATTATTCAAAGTAACGTTATAGGGGAAATATAATGAAGAAAAACGAAGAAGAATATGGAATGATAATATCACAAGACATAACAAAAAGACAAATAGTAAAAAGAATTATAGTTCAAGTCAGGACACGATAGAGAGGAAGATCTACAAAGAGAAATTCACCACGCACATCCTATTCAACATTAGAGTTAAAAAACCCTAAAGGACCTTTTTAATGTTATAGTACACACAGCAATTTATCTCGCTCATCTCAATTATATGATTTCTATTTCTAATTCACTAATTTAAGACAATTTTTTTTTTACTTTAATTCACTAAGCTAAGCTAAGTAAATTTCCTTTCAGAACCTCTCCTCAGAAATTTTCCTTCAAAAACTCTCAGCTTTGCAAATTATCGAGTTGAATGTTAATATTGAATGCTAATAAACATAGTAAAGTAATATATACCTGAAAATAAACTGATACATCTCCAATATTAGGTAATTGAATTACAAAAATAACACTTGATAACTCACAAAATAATACATTTTATTCCGAGTTTTACTGGGTGTTTGTAAATGTAAGTCACCAGAATAATATTATACATTGTCTAAAAGTTCCTTTTAAACAATTATACGTTGTTAAATCTAAGAGATATGGATTTTGTGCCATATCATTAGTCATATCGGTTACGGTTTGACGTAGCTGTCGAACTCGATGAACAATACGACAGCAGTACGGTGGGTCTTTACGTTTCCAATATTACAAGACACGACAAGATTGTTGTTTGAGTTGGTGAATGATCTGAATGTTGAATAATTATTTTTTCTTATTTAAAGTTACATATTCTTTTCTTGTTAGAACTATATACAAAGAGTTTTCCAATAAGAGTGTTAGAACTTAAAATTGAGGCACAATGATAACTACAAGCGATTATCTGGTAATTTTGTTTCATCTTAAAAAACTAATAATGGCATATTGTTTTGAAAATAATGTCGTTTAATTGACCCCTTCGGTTTCGTCGAGTGGAATACTTCTAGAGACACCTTTTTCGATTACTCTTTTCCACGTGGTATACTTTCAATGGAGGCCTGAATATATCATTTAAGGACAAGAATTACTCGTAGTATATTTGTGTAAACTAGAGATTTAGTATAATCCCTTGGTGGTAAGTTAATATGGTCCCTTGTTATAACATCTTGGTGGCAAGTTAATATTACCATATTTTTTCCTTTATTTGGGTTTTTCGCCACTATCTAAAACTAAAAAAATATCAAAAATACCTGTTCTTATTTAAAGAAAGAATCACTGGGTAAAAACAAAAAACCAAACGGAGACAAATTTCTCAGTGATTCTTTTTTGTAATAAATTTGCCTAACGAACAAAATTTTAAAGATATAAAAATGTTATAAAAACTTTTACAAAGTTTTAACGTTAACGTTTCGGAGGGTACTCTCCCCCCGTTTTCAATACTAAACTAAAAAATAAATTATATTAATTTGTAATATATAAAATAACGAGTGAAAGTAAATATATTTTTTTGTATATGTCAACGATACTTACATTGACAACATTAATCATTCAGAAATTAATATTACCATGTCCCGAAATAATGCATTCGGGAACTTTTCATGGAATGAATCGATCGTTTGGCCAGATGTGTGTTTCACGTTCTTGTTGAAAGGAAACATTGTTTATATACATATTTATTAATTCAAGCCAGAAATACTCTGTTATTATATTTCTATAGTGTGCGCTGTTTACAGTAATACGATTACCGTCGTCGTCCTCAAAAATGTAAGATCCTTTCAGTTCAGTTCAAAGACCACGCCAAATAGTGACTTTCTAACGATGAAGATGTAACTCCTGTCCCTCCACCGATTCCAATCCCGCATTTTTGTTTGTTCACAAGCCAGAAGTGCGTTGAAAAATATTCTCCAAATTTATGTTTCTAGAATGCATTCCATGCGACGAAGTAATATTGTATCATTATACTTATTATTGTATCATTAAAGTATTGTTATCATTATACATGCATTTCAAAGTTCTGACACCTTTACTGGACAACCATTTATAAGAGGAAAAATTTAAGAAAAGAAAAAATATGGAATGCAAATAAGTAAAAGAAACAGACAGAAAACGATGTAGAAAGATCTGTAAATCGAAGCTCAACTCTCACACCTTTACACTTGGTTGCAGAAAGACTTGAGATTAAGAAAAAAAATAATGTAGGCGATTAACATCAAAGTTGTCCTAAACTCGAAAAGATTTACCACTAAATACCAAATCAGTTTTTTTAATCATCGACGCACGTTTTGCTAACCATGTTAGCATCCTTAGGAGATGATTTAATCTAATTCTAAAACTAAATGATGTTCTATTTATATAATAACTCTACCAATGACGCGTGTAAAAATCATGATCCGTGAAGTTTACTAAACCTTACATTAATAATTGAAAAAGTTGACTGAACGGAATAGGTCCTTTATCCCGGTTCATGATTTTCATACATTTTCAAAACAACTCGAAAACAACGATAGTTTACCATTTCTGGATGTTTTAGTCAGTAGAAACGTTTGAATATAAAACTACAGGAAGGAACATATGATCCTGTAAGTGGGACCGGAATGGTAGCTGCATATGGCCAACTACTGTTTCCAGTTTGGCAGTGGCATTGGGCAGTATGAATAAAAACAAGAAACTGATAAAACTTTACAGTTATTTAAAACAATAAATTATTGTATAATTATCGTTCTGTTGTGAAAGGAAGTCAATTTTTTCAAAGAGTATAGTGTCTTTTATGGGTCCAATACGACAAAAAGTTATTAAGGAATTTTTTCTCATAAAATCATATGATTTTCAAAAATTGGTTAGGTAATCAGTTGCATCTTCCACTGAGTTAATGTTCGCATTTATAACTAAATCTCTAAATTATTTATTATAGAAATACATATATCCTTTCTGTTCTACAAATTTTTTCATCTACTACACCGTTTTTGCAAATATAATTAATTCTTGTAGTCTAAATAGTCACTAAATAAACTAAAGTGTTAGATATAAACTCGAGAATAAACTCATTTTTCACAACAACCAAGAAAAAATAACTTTCAAGAGTAAATGCTATGAAAGATGTTTATCAAAATGATAAAATAAAAAAATTACATATTTTAAACAGTTCACTTCAATTGTTGAAATAGCATTTGGTAGTAGTTTCACTTTTACCTTACATGTTCAATCAAAACAGTCCTCGGGAAAATGATGGGAACATAAAAACTTACTGCGGTTTGGAATAAAGTCAGGCTTTTTAATAAAATTAACCCACTATGTTCTTCTATTTGGAATCTTTGGGAAATCTTGAAAAAAGATGAACTGGTTTAATAACATGAAACCCCAATCACAATGGAAATAACATTTATATTTATTAATATAATAATTTCTGAAAAGGATTATAGAGAAAGGTAACACTCTGTATGATTAGTTATATTTTATAAATTATATGAGTAAAGTAACATGTTTTATATGTATCAAACGAAAACTAAAAAATTATCCTGAATTTTTAAGGCCCAGTATCTCAGAAAACTAAACCTTTATAATTATAATAACTTTATAATTATATATAACTTTATAATTATATTATTTTACCTAAATTAATTTGACTTCGCCTAATGCATACCAGGCAATATGTTTACTTCATAACCTTAAAATGTCATTGAAACAAAATACGTTTTTATTTCTAAATAATTGACAAATTTACAATTAAAAGCACTTACCTATTGTAATATTACTACAAGATTTTGATATTTTCGTGTCAGGGAACAACCACAAGACGCACAACTAACCATAATTTATGTGTTTACCTTACTTCCGATATTATTTTTTTTATTGTCAATACAATAAGTATTAATATGTATTTACGCTGGAACACACAAAAAGAGTGTTCCAGTACACTTATTCGGCTCTTATCATTGATTAAAATACACTAAAATTGCACAAATCTACTAATAAACTTCTAAATTGTTGACACCAACTACCAAAATTCCAAAACAATGAAACATCTGTGGTGTTTCAATATGGCCGTTTCCATCTCCGTTTATACGTGCATTAAGATAGACAAGGCTCCTTCCTATTAGTTTTATATTCAAAGGTACAAACAATAAAAACAGGTTAGATTTTCATATTTTTAGAGAAACATTCTTTACGATTCGAATTATAGCTTCCAAAATAAGATGGCTAGTTTAAATTTGATGGTCAATATATTAATCAATTTTTCTTTCAAACAAAGATGATTATAACAAAGAATTAAAATTAATTTGTCCTGGGTAATCCAAAGGATTATTGATGAACTATTACCTGTCAAGATCAAGATTATGAGGTATATAGGGCAAACAAAAAGGTCCATATTACCGAGATATAAATACATTGCCCACATTAGATATGCGAGAAATGAAAAATCTTGTGTTGCCCGGCACACAATATAGATATTAGTAATTTAAGACTGGTTTAAAAGTGTAAATAACAATAGAGCTTTGGAAGCATATGAAATCATTCATATGCAGCTCTTAATGGACAACCCTTTATAAGAGCAAAGATGTTAAAAAATAAAGAAGGTGGGATGGAAATAAGTAAAAGAAACAGAGCAAGACAGGAAACGATGTAGAAATATCTGTAAACTGAAACTCAACTCTCACACCCTTACGCTTGGTTGCAGGAAGGAAGCCTTGGGATTAAGAAGAAAACATAATGTAGATACTTTCCACACGACCTTGTAGTTTCAACAACGACCAGTTAGCATCAAGGTTAGGATTAGAATGAATGAATGTATATAATCCCACATATTCAAAATGGATAAATATCAAAGGTGTACATAAATTTAAATAATTTTACATTACCAAAAAAACAAAACGTAAGATCAGGTTTATCGGGACTTAATATCGCGCAATCTTCCCATTGAAATATATATTTCCTGTTCCATAAATGTCACAGAATTAAATTGATATCTCCAATTAATTTAAAACAATTAAATAGGCAACATTTACGTTGCAAATTATTCGATTCTTATCTAACCGCGTACCCATTGACATCAATTTTATTCATATTCAAATAGAAATCTATTTCGGATGAAGAGGATGTTAATTTTTAATCGCCTACTTTGTTGGGTATGTCGTTTATCGGTTTGATAAATTAATTCAATTTCACGTTTTCTACAGATTCGTTTTAAGATAAACCTTTTAAAAATTGCTATATTGTTTTTTTTATAGTTAGCGTGTTTTAATATTTTTATTTTATTCATCTATATCGTCTCGTTCAAGAGTAATACATTGATTCCAATGATTCTTTAACGTTGCGATGTCTTCTTTGTAGAACGATTTATCTTGACCTCGAAATAGGCTTCAGTTTCGGCAATGCATTTCTTCATTGGAGTTAAATCCGTTTCTTTGAAGCTTTCTTTTTAGATCTGCTAACAAGTAGTAGTCGCTGGAAGCCAGATACGGGGGATACGGTGGATGGGGAAGCGATTCAAAGTGCAATTCATGCGACTTGTGGGACGGTGCATTATCCTGATGAAAGAACACTTTTTTGTTCTTTATTTGGGGTCGTTTTTTCCCAGTTGTTAGCGTACCAATAACGTCATATAATATTCGCTATTGATGGTTCTTACCTTACCTTACCTTTGTCAAAGTAATTAATCAGTAAAATACCTTGTGCATCCCAAAATACGGATGCCAAAACCTTACAAGCTGAGATTTGCATATTTGGTCGCTCACTCAGTTGACTGCCGATTTCACTGGAAAGAAGTGGAAGAAAACTAAAAAACCAACCCATAACAATATTATGTATATAATAGCAGCTAATGTATTGAGATTATACACAACATATCATTCATTATTAATTATTATAACATTCCTAGAAGTAAACGTAACTGCCCTTTCAAAATATGCTATAGATAATGAACACAACTTTAATTTTAACGATAAAAATTCTAGATTTTGAAAAACAATATAAAAAGGGAAATGTAAAGGAAATAATTTATTTATAAAAAATAAATAATACCATTAATTTTAGAAATGATACAGATAATTTAAGTTGTATATATAATAAAATTATTAAATAATAAATTTTCATATATTTTTTATTTTTGTATCTAATTCCATTACAGGTAACAAATCCAAAACTGTTAGATTATAATAAGAAACAAAAATTTAAAGGTGAAAAATGTATTAAAAATATCAAAGTCAGATATATGTCAATTAAAAATTTTAAAAAAAAATGTACTTGTACACTACTATACTTATGTAATTTTACTTATCAGTAAAAAAATTAGAAAACGAATTGTTTAATTAGATATTGGTTGGTTTTTAGATTTTTAGATTGTAGGTTTTAATTTCTATTTTTTATAAAATTATGGTATATTGTAGAATTGTTCTGAAGATGGTTAACTTTTATTAAACCGAAACGTTAACAAAGCAATAAAAATTATAATTTATAATAATATTAAACGGTCTTGCTTTGACATTCCCTTATTCGCTATCCAAAGCGGCAGCAAGCATCTCTCAAGACCCGTTTCTGGCCTTAAGCCTTCATCATTTGGGATCTTGTAGTTTCAGTCAGTTTCAGTTTAGCTTTTTAATACTTTTCTCCACGGGTCCAGTTCACAAGTTTTTCAATCATACGTGGATATTATCCGAGGTTAGACGGGTCACAAACGGTTTTGCGCAGGATGGCGTGGCTGCATGTGATTGCAGCCTCCATTCGACATGGCTAATTTAAATGGTCATGGCTGTAGTCGTTCCTTCATCCACTTTTCAGGTGTCCAGCTTGAGCCCAACTGTTGAAGGCTTAAAGCCAGAAACCGGTCTCGGGAGACCTCTCCAGTATATATATATATATATATATATATATATATATATATATATATATATATATATATATATATATGTATATATATATATATATATATATATATATATATATATATATATATATATGTATGTGTATATATATGTGTATATATATACATACGTATGTGTATATATATACATATATATATATATATATATATATATATATATATATATATATATATATATATATATATATATATATATATATATATATATATATATATATATATATATATATATATACTCTCAAAGAAGTGCCAGAAATTGGTCAATAAAACACAAAATTGTGGTCGGAAATTGTGGTTGGAAAAACGTTGGTCGACGAATTTGCTCTCTCAAACGCCGCATAAAACTCAGATAATATTCCTCCCCGAATAACGCTCCCGAAAAATTATCCTTTTATATGTATCTGCTTGTAAGCAAATCACAACTATGCCAATATTTTTTTGATCCTTAGTATCCAAGTATAGTTTTTCGCCTTTTTTTCTTTCAATTTTGCCTACAAGTATATTCTTTTAATGTTTATTAAAATCCATTATATGTAAATATATATTAACCGATTTTTTTTTAATAACATTAACAAACAATAAGTGGAATGTTTTGAGAATTGAAGAAAAAAGAAGGGTTCCAATATTTTTGAGCCACTGTATGTTATTTAACATACACCTAAGCTCAAAACATTGTTGTAAAACCATTCTCAAAATGTAGTAAGCAGCGAAACAATATGTCGTTGTATAAGAAAACATGGATATCATGGACGTGTGGCCTGGTAAAAGCTTTGATTAAGTAAGACAAATATTAAAACTCGACTCAGTTTTGCTAAGGGAAACGTTTTGAAGCCTGAAGCCTAGAAGTTTTTTTTTATTCTTAGTAGTATTTCAAAAATAATAGGAATTTAAATTTAATGTTTTCCCAGTGACGCGTTTTTTATAAAATATTTTCTATTTATTTTAAGGAAAAAAGTAATACTAAGGAAATTAAAATCAAAATCTATCAAATGCCGTTACTTTTCATCCTTTTCTAATATTCTACTGTAAAAATTATTTCATGTTAACTCGATATCAACACCGAAACACGTTCGCGATACCGTACCCAGAACAAAAAATAAAGAAAAACAAATAAGCCTAATTTTAATCTCAAGCGGTGGAGGGAAAATAGGGCCGCGCATCTGTGATAAAAATTTATTAAACATTGTGCTATATTTGTTAATTCCCCACTATAGATATCGATTCGCAAGGTGTAGTGTGTTTTTTTTTGTCTACGCGTTTTGTCTTTATGGTGGTTTAGACTGTTTGAGATTGTTGGTAAGTAATTATTTGATATAATATTATCGTATATTTCCTTTATATATTGTTAATAAGGTATAAATTATACAGTGGGTTAAAAAAAGTATTTTTTTCCTTTATTTGGGTTTTTCGCCACTATCTAAAATCAAAAAATATCAAAAATACCTGTTATTATTTAAAGAAAGAATCACTGGGTAAAAACAAAAACCCAAACGGAGACACATTTCTCAGTGATTCTTTTTTGTAATAAATTTGCCTAACGAACAAAATTTTAAAGATATAAAAATATTATAAAAAATTTTACAAACTTTCAACGTTAACGTTTCGGAGGATTCTCTGCCCCCGTTTTCAAAACTAAACTAAAAAATAAATTATATTAATTTGTAATATATAAAGTAACGAGTGAAAGTAAATATATTTTTTTGTATATGTCAACGATACTTACATTGACAACAATTAAATGAAATTAAATTAAAATTAATTAATTAAATCAATGATATTGTTTTTTCTCCACATATACTGATCATTTTTACTTCGTATTGATAGTCAAAATATCAAGATACTAAGAATTAAAAATATTTTTTTCTTTCAATTTTACTTAAATTATTATTATTATGCTCCTTTACATATTTTCTTCCCAGCTAAGCTAGATTTTAAATAAAGTGCGGAACGTAGGCAAAATTTTCATTCTTCGAAAAAATTTTGGGCGATGCGAGTGGTATTAAGGATTACCGCCATCTGCATTATTTTGAACAGATTTTCTTCTAGTCCCAGAGATTTCATGTTATTTCTCAGATTCTTTGGTATAATGCCAGTTGTTGAAAGTGTCAATGGCACAATATGAACCTGGTTCAACTTCCATATACGTTTTATTTCTAACTTGAGGTCTGTATATTTTTGTACTTTTTCTTCAGACGTCTTTTGATGTTTTGTATGTTTGGAACAGCTATGTCGATTAGGAATGTTGTTTTTTTCTTTTTGTCCAGCAATATAATATCTGGCCTAATACAGTGAACGGTTTTGTCTGTTATTATTGTTCGGTCGTACCGCTTCCGGGGTGTATTTATAATAAGGAACTCGCTCTGTTGTAAGGTTATTACGACTTGAAAACTCCTAGTCGACTATACTGGCCACCTGATTATGACGGTGAAGATAATCCGTCTGGGAGAGTCTACTACATGCTTCTACAATATGTTGGATAGTCTCATGCTTTTCGTGCCATTTCCTACACGTGTCATTTGATACACGTGCATCCTCATGATAATTTCTTGAAATTTTTGAACAATTCGATTGATAGTGCTTTCAGATCTCTTATCATATTTTTCATAAAATAATCCAACAATTTTAACGCGTTATTGTATTGTGTACGACTCAATTTTTATAAATGTCATACATTACATTTATGAAATGCGACTAGACCTTGACAAATTTCACATCAATTTCACAACGTCACCTGTGTTTTATTCAAGAATTAAAGAAACCGCTCAATTTGGTGGCCCGGTATTTAACAGTGAAGCAAAAAGCCATAAGACCATCTGGATTTATTTAGAATATATCGTGATGGCAGCGAGAGTTCTAAAGAAAATTTATAGCAAAATTCATCAATAATAACAACAATGAATAAAAAACAAAATGTTTAAAGAGTTGCCTAAATGACGAAATATATTGAGGTTTATCAAAGAATGAAATCTTAGTATTAATTCATAATAACATTCATAAATCCCTCCGGGTGTCGATGCGTTGATTCTGTGAAGAGTCACGACGTTTCGCCAAAATCTCATTTCGCATTTTCAAGTGTTGTCCACTTCTACTGAATAGTTCAACTGACGCATACAGGTCATTGTACTCGCTTTTATAGCCGGCGGGCGACTGCAGATTATATCGGGGTAGTTCGGGACTATTTGCGACGCTCGACAACGCTGTCGATCGTCCGTTTATTGAATTTTCTACCTCGCCGCCACGTTGCCGCGTTTCTTCTTCCTTCAGAAGGAATTTCCATACTTTTGGAATGTTGCGAGCATCGTTCTTTTCCAAGGGCTTCTCTGATTGTTCGAAACTTAGTAGTTTTCAATATTCTCTATTTCTTTGTCTCCTTCAAAACTGATTTTTTTGTCCTGTTTGTAGATGGTGCTGCAACAGAGCGGCAGTGGTTATTTGTTTTTTAAGTTGTTTTATGTTCTTGTATTCTGGCCGATATTCGTCTGCTTGTTTGTCTTACGTATATTCTGTTGCAGTCGGAACAAGATGTACTATACACCCAATGATTTTCCAGTCTAACTTTGTCCTTGGGGTTTTTTAGGATGTTTGCGACAGTTTTGTGCGGCTTGTAGGCTGTTCTGATCTTATGTTTGACACCCGGAATGATTTAGAAATATATATATATATATATATATATATATATATATATATATATATATATATATATATATATATATATATGTATATATATATATATATATATATATATATATATATATATATATATATATATATATATATATATATATATATATATATATAACAAAGGAATTAACAAAGCTAAACAGAAGCTGAGAAACAAAAGAACGCAAATATATGCTTTAAAGCGTGAGGATGGCACAGTGTGCAGGACGCGTACCCAAATGTTAGAGATTGTCAGAAGGTTTTATTCCCAGTTATATGAAGATCAGAGCCAGTCAGGGACAGCAATACCCACGGAAGAACAATATATAATACCAGATATCCTAGTGGAGGAAGTAACAAATGCTATAAAATTGATGAAGAACGGCAAGGCTCCAGGAAAGGATAGTGTAACTGTCGAAATGCTAAAAGCTGGTGGTCGGACGTTACATAAAACACTGGCAAAATTATACTCAAAATGCCTCAAAGAACAAAAAGTACCTGACTTATGGAAAAATGCAGAAGTGATCCTTTTACATAAAAAAGGAGCACAGGAAGATTTAAAGAACTACCGTCCAATAAGCCTCCTATCAGTGATGTACAAAGTTTTCACTAAGATAATTTCTAAAAGAATATTAAAAAAACTGAATGACGCACAACCAAGAGAACAAGCAGGATTCAGAAGTGGATTCAGTACAATGGATCACATCCAGGTTGTACAGCAGGTCATAGAAAGGCACAACGAATACACCATGCCACTGTGCTTGGCTTTTATCGACTACGAAAAAGCATTTGATTCCATGTCAAAGCATGCGATAATGGATGCACTGCTTAGTCAAGGTGTAGAGAGAGCCTATGTAAACCTATTAGAATCGATATATGATGGAGCTACAGCCACAATTCACCTTGATGATCTTGAAGTGGGAATTATTATAGAACGAGGTGTACGGCAGGGTGACGCAATATCGCCTATTCTTTTCTCGGCTGGCCTTGAAGAAGTATTCCGTAAACTGGATTGGGAACAGGATGGGGTAAAGATCAATGGTGCAAACTTAAACCATCTTAGATTTGCAGATGATATTATTCTCATTTCACAAGACCCAGAGGAGCTGCAAAGACGCATACAAGAACTGCAAAGGGCTGGCGAACCATTTGACTTGAAAATAAACCTGAAAAAGAGTCAGGTTATGTTCAATAACTTCGCTCAGGACAGAATAATTTCAGTTTTAGGAAGGGATTTAGAGATTGTGGACAGCTTTGTTTATCTTGGGCAGAGGATTTCCATGGAGGGGAATACCGCCCGGGAGGTGGAACGGCGTGTTAAATGTGGCTGGCAGGCATTTGGTAGGCTCAACATAGTGTTTAAGAGCAGACTCCCACTTTGCCTGAAAAGAAAAGTATTCGATCAGTGCGTTCTACCCGTTATGACATACGGAAGTGCAACCTGGACACTCACATCGCAATCAATTCAAAAACTTCGGGTGGCACAGAGGGGAATGGAAAGATGTATGCTTGGCATTACAAGACGAGACAGAAAGTCCTGCGCATGGATCAGAGAACAAACAAAAGTCTGTGACATCATTGGAAGAGTAAAACAGTTGAAATGGAGATGGGCAGGCCATATAGCGAGGCGATGGGACGACAGATGGACCAAGGCAATCCTGGAGTGGATACCGCTTGATCGCAAACGTCCGCGAAGAAGACCATAAGCACGATGGACTGATGACATCGTTAAGTATATTGGACCCGAGTGGCAGAGGAAAGCCCAGGACCGTGAAGGTTGGAAGCATGCTGAAGAATATATATATATATATATATATATATATATATATATATATATATATATATATATATATATATATATATTCTACGTCCTGTACAAAATCTTGGTCCATTTTATTCAATAAACAAAAACATAAATTTAAAGAGAAAGCGATTGTGAAATGCATGGCCATTGAAATAAATTCACGCAATTTTAACATTAGGATAATAAAAAGCGACAGAATGGCCGGTGATATTGTTTTCTATCCTATTCAAATTACTTTTGTCATTCTCCACCTTTTCAGTAACAAAGGCCATTTTTGGTAATATATGTACATTACGTGTTGTTTGGTCATTTTAATGGTGATTAGATGCAGTTGGAAATGCACCATGATTTGTCGTTTTAATATTACATTTTTAGAGATCTTGAATTTATCTTTATATAATATCATAAATGGACATTTAATAATTTATTAAAAACATTTATCATCACCGAAGTAAATGATAGTATCGTGTCCATAAATTATTGTGTGTCTTTTTAAAGTATATTGGCTATACAGGGTATTCCGTATAGTTATGTTCAAATTTTGAGAATAAAAAAATAGATTTAAAACTAAGCATATTCAATAAGTAGCCCAACAATTACACAAACACATGCGTGAAATAACAACTTCCACTCTATCTAATCACAAACTTGTATTCAGCAGAAACATTTTAACAATGTAATTAATTAAAAATTCGTGAAATGAGGTAAGTTTTTGTTTGGTTGACGAATTTTTAATTTCACTATTTACTGTTTATAATTTCCTACTACTACCTACCTTCTTTCATACTGGTGTTTATAATAATCTATTGCTTTTAATATTTTGTACTTTTAGTTTTAGAATGAAATCTACTTTATTCTTTCAAAATTTGAACATAACGACACGAAACACGCTGAATAATCATTTTCAGCAAGTTACTCGAACCACCGCAAATGCATAACTTAATTTTTAGAGGTAAAAAGAGCACACATATAAGATTCTTGACGTTCCGTCAGGTGGCACAATGTGAGTACTGTATACAGAACAGGGTTATATTATGATGAATCCGTTTCATTTGTCCCGGGATCTAGTCAATATTTTAGTCTTTCATCATTGAGTATATTTACAAACGTAGGCTATATCAAAATGTTCTAATGTGACCCACAGACGCGATCTTTAGGTCTCAAAGAAACAAATCGGGCATCGAGAGGCTATAATTAGGTACTGTTTATTCGGAAACATTTATGAGTTATGTGTTGAAAAAGTTGTGACAATATTTTGAAGTGTAGGTCATGAAGTTTCGCACCCACAATCCTAGACATTGAAATTGATATTGAAATCCTAGATATTGAAAAACTTGCTTTAGATATATCAATATATTCGTATGCCTTGAGAGTTATTTCCAAAAATGTAGGGATAGATGAAGCAATTTCTGAGTATTACGCATTCGTAATACTACTAATAGGTCTAGGATAGTATACGAATTGATTTTCTGGGGACAGATTTAATATAGCTAAATAAAACATTTGTATATTTTATATTAGAATAGTATTCATTATTAATGGAAAAATGTTACTTGATTGTTTGAGTTTATTTTTTTTTGTTATTTTTTGTAAGAATTATTTATTATATTTATTGTTTTATGTTCACAATGTTCCGTGCCAACATGACAGTTACAAATGTACATTTAATTGGGACAAATAAATCTTTATCTATCTATCTATCTATCTATCTATCATTAATTCATTCAGTGGTAAAGCCCTTGAACTTGATGATGGTCCTTCCTTTTGCCAGGTAGTGAATAGCCAACTCACTACGACACCCCTGGCAAGCCGAGCCGTAGCCATGACCTCTGATGCATATTGAACCATTTTCGATTTACTGCCCTTTAACCTTCTACCACCCACTCTTTCGACTGCTGGTTCATCTCTGACATAATGATGAATCTATATTTCATCCAATATTAGAAATCGTTCAATAAATTCGGTTTTACATAAGTCTAAATACTCTTTGAATATGCTTTGCCTTTTTTCGTTTTAACTTGATTAGAGGCGCCTGGTATGTTTCTACCAGGCTAATTGAAGTTCGTGGAAATGATAAAAGTTTATAGCTCAATAACATAAGTCTTTAAGCTTAATATATTTTTTTCCTTGGTTCGACAATTATTTTATTCCATCTCTGAAGCGATTTTCTGGTAATCCTTCAAAAAACTAATCTGCAGCTTCTATAACTTCTCCATTGGATGAAAAACGCTTGCCACGTAGGACTTTTTGAGGTTTGGGAACAAATGAATGTCAGAGGGGTCAGATCTGGTGAATATGGTGGATGCTCTAACAATTCGTAGTGTAGTTGTAATCAATTAACAAAATACTTTTTTCATCTCAAAAAATTGATGCCTTAATCTTTTTGGTCGATTTTGACCATTTTGGTTGCTTTGGAGCTGAACAATCGGGTTCAGTCCACTCTGCGGTTTGTTGTCGCAGGATTATAATGATAAATCCAAATCTCAACCATGATTACAAAACGACGTTTAAAATATATTTTATTTTTTTTCGAAAAGGATCCAAATGTTGATTAGAAAGTTTTATTCGAAGTCGTTTTTGATCAGAATTTAACAAATACGGCACCCATCTTATACATAGCTTTCTCAAGCTCAATTCCTTTTTCAAAATTAGAAATACATGTTCAGGTGAGATTTCCATTGCGTTAACAATTTCTGTCAAAAGTGAATTGTCTGTTATTCGTAACCATATCATGTATAGAATTAATTATTTGTTCAGTAGTTGTACTTATTGGACTTCCAGAACGAGGATCCTCATCCAAGCTTGTACGGCCACGTTGAAACTCATCTGCCACTTACAAATCATTGTTTTTGAAGGAGCAGACTCTACTGATACATGTAACCGTCTCATTAATATTCATTGTCTTTAAACTTTTTTTACAACGGATTTAATCACTGCACGATTTTCAATATTTTTCATTTTATAAAATAACAATGATACGTTTACTTTAAGCTGCTGTTTTTGTACGAATGAATTGCCAGGTGGACTTGAAACTTCACACATGTTCATACGAAAGATGAAACTTTAAAATATAGTAGACTATATAGTTCTTTTACTTCTGTATAGGTGTCGCTTCGTGAGCCTTTTAATTAGCCTAGTATTATATTTTTAAGAATGATTTAAAGTTCTTAAATCATGTTTTCTCGCAGCTCTTTCTACTATTGTTATATGATCTATTATTTTCTTTTTAGATTGTTTTATACATTTCTTTAGTTCTTTATTTTTTCTTCTATACCCTTTCTGGGGTTTCTTTTTTTGCTCTTGATTTGTCATGACTATACATGCTTTTATTACTTTCCATTATTCCATTTTATTTTTCGATTCTATTGTTATACAGAACTAATAATGTCTTAATTTTCTTCAATTGTTTCAACTTCAGTTGGAGTGTACATTTTCAGTGGCGTATCTATAGGGTGGCAGGACTGGCAAAATGCCACGGGCCCCCCAACGTAACATTTTTAAGTAACCTAACATTTTTAACAAAACTTAGTAAAAATTATACATTTTAGAGTACTTAAAATCAATTAAAGTTAGACACAACTAAAGACCATATACAAATTCAAATAAATTATTATGATTTAAACGCTTTCATAAGAAAATGATGTCGATCATTTTAGAACGTTTCCATTGGTTGTTTCATTTTTTGTCGCGGGACTTTGGTGGCGCGAGCGAGCTAGTGATGCGAGCTAGTGATGCATTTTGTTAACCAAGAAAATCTTTTTTTCATGGCGCTGGCGGGCTAGCGACGCACGAAGTTAGGGGAATCCCGGATTTCTATTTTTTAAGTACGGAGGGCTCTACTACGCATCCTTCGTTTCATTGAAATGACAACTGGTCATTTATCATTGTATCTTTGATTTTTCGTAGTTTTTGTTTTATTGAATCTGCAAATAGAAGCAAAGTAAAGTAAATTGTGAAAGTTAGATATTGACATGCCTAGTTCTAGGAAATATTTAAGTGGGAGTCAAAAACGAAAGAGAAAGAGGGAGTCTGAAGAAAAAATAAAAAGTTTCTTAAAATTAGTCAGTACTTTAAGAATGATGATTATATTGATGAAAAAGCGAGTGAACAGTGCTCCGAAAGTGAAGAATTGGACTGAACTAAAAGTAACAGTATAGCAGATGCAGCACCCGACACCAGTGTATATCGAGATCCAGAACAACCACAACAAGATACAAGCAAAAATCAAAGTAAACTATATTTTAGTGTGAACAATATTGCATCTTCACCATATATTACTGATATGAATAATTTTATAGAACTAAATGATCAAGTGAAATGATTCGTGATCGAAAACGGATATTGTATACCTAAGGGTTCTTTCTTAAAATACAGTGACAATAGATCTTTCCTAGAAAAACATTGCTATATTGTTTCCAAATCTGGCGTGAAACTTGCACGTACATGGCTATCCTATTCCTTAATACATCAGAAGGCGTATCGTTAACCATGTTGGTTATTCGCAAATCGGGCATCTAAAAAAATACAAAATATTTGGCTGGAAGGCTATGACGACTGGAAACATATTGTAGACGCCATAGAAAAACATCAATTCTGGGTTTAAAAATAGAAAATGCACTCATAAATGAAATAATACCACACGATTTTACTCTATCATTGATACGACTCAAGATATTTCAAAAACAGATCAAATGTGTGAACTTTACCGTTATTGTATGATTGAGAAAGACGAAAATGGAATCCCAAAGGCGCTCTTCATTAAGAGTCATTTTTAGGATTTCATGAAGTTAATGACCAAACTACCTTAGCATTGTCTAACCAAATTATTAAATCTATAAATTACAAAAATATACCTCTAAATAAGTGTCGAGGACCAGGATATGATGGTGCTAACACAATGAAAGGCACTTATGGTGGAGTTCAAAAACTCATAAAAGATATCGAGCCAAATGCGGTATATGTTCACTGTGCTGCTCATAACTTAAATCTGATACTTAGTATGCAGTAAGAGAGGTTATTGGTATGCAACATTTTTTTGAAACAGTTCAACAAATTAATCATTTTTTTGGGGCATAATATCAAAAGATGGAATATCTTATTCAGTTTTATATCTGATAAAGAAAGGGAGTCTTCAACTTCGATAACATTAAAAATATTGAACCCTATTAGATGGGCAGGACGTTATGATGCTATTTTTGCTTTAAAAGTACGGTTTGTTGATGTTCAAAAAGCGCTAACGAAAACAATTATGTTAAATTGCAAATCAGATGAAAGAAATAAAGTTATTTCACTCAAGAAGATCGAGAATTACAATTTTATTATGTTATTTGTTTTCCATTGCAAAATTCTACAAACTATCGATGCAGCCTCTAAAGCACTTCAGTCTAAAGCCACTAATCTTTCAAATGCTTTAAAACGTTTGAAAATTTGTCTGGAAGAATTGGAAAGTTATAGACATGAATTTGAAAATTTAAAACAGAAAGCAAATAGTGTAGCAGAAAAATGGTCCACCAACTATGAATTTTCTAAAACTCATCAGAGGAAGGTGAAACGCCATTTTGATCAACTTTACGAAGATGAACGTCCCCAAGATCCGGAAAGTTTGTTCAAAGTGAACATATATTTTCGAGTATTGGACATCATTATTAATCAATTGAAATCGCGTTTTCTTTCAATGAATGAAGTTGTTTCCAATTTCAGTGTTTTGCAACCTGCCCCTTTGCAAAATTTAAATGACACAGAACTATTAAAAAACTATTTGTTGATATATATATATATATATATATATATATATATATATATATATATATATATATATATATATATATATATATAAAACAGCAATAAACTATAACATCTTTTTGGAAGTAAGAAAATAAACATCGAAGCTAATTAGACAAACTAAAAGAAAATATGAAAACAATCAACTTAATGAAATAGAAAAAGATTTCCAAAAAAATAACACCCGAAACTTTTACAAAACATTTAAAACTAAATTAACAGGCTATCAACCGCAAAGTCTTTGCTTCCAAAAGGAAAACGGACAATTAGCTCTAAATAACCAAGACAATTGCAAAGAACTTGCGAAATATTTTGAACAAATACTAAACTGTTCTCAGCCCTTAAACAAATTAACAACACTTAAACCTAAACAAACAAACCCAGATTCATTACCACCGAATGAAGATGAAATAATTAGGCAAATCAAGCGGTTTAAAAATAACAAAGCTTCTGGTGAAGATGGAATCACTGCTGAACTTTTGAAATCCGTTGGTCCAGGTATAATTAAGGAAATAACCAACATTCTACAAGAAGTTTGGCGAACCGAACGGATTCCGGAAGATTGGAAAGATGTACTAATCCATCCACTACATAAGAAAGGAGATAGAACGGATGTAAACAACTATAGAGGGATATCCCTTCTCCCAGTTTGTTACAAGATTCTATCTCAATGTCTACTAGACAGAGCACAGGGACAGTTAGAATCTAACATTCGTGAATATCAAGCAGGTTTCCGACCGGGCAGATCCTGCCTTGAACAGATCCTGAATTTGAAGTTGATTCTAAGACATCAAACACTGTACAATAAAAATCTCGTCTGTACATTTGTGGATTTCAAAAAAGCATATGATTCTATTGACCGCGAATCTTTATTCCGAATCTTGAAAGAACAAGGACTAGATCTGAAAATGCTGGCAATTATTAAAGCAACGTTAACTAACACAAGGTCAAAAGTTAAATTCATGGGTGAGATCTCAGAACCCTTCGAAATTAAAACTGGTGTGAGACAAGGGGATGGACTCTCGCCACTCTTATTTAACTGTGTTCTAGAAAAAGTAATACAGGAGTGGCGTGAATAAAAGTCGGCCCTGAATATTGACCAGCCCATTAAACTGGGGAAAACCAACATCAAAATTGATTGTCTGGCGTTGGCCGATGATCTAGCAATTTTAGCTCAAGATGTATTAACGGCACAGAAACAGATTGAAATCCTAAAAAAACAGCAAAAAATGTAGGACTCCAAATTTCCTTTGAAAAGACACAATACATGACCTGCAACAGAACTAAGAACGCCATTTCTAAAAACAAAATATGGTAACATCAGACGAGTCTCTCAATTCAAATATTTGGGTGAAATAATCATGGAAAATGGGTTGGAAAAAGCGGCCAATAAGGGTAGATGTCAAAAAATGGAAACGGCATTGAGACTTACACAAAATATTTACAACAAAAATGCCTATCTAAAAACACAAAACTGAGACATTACAACACAGTTATTAAGCCAGAATGTCTATATGCTGCAGAAACGCTCATTTTGAATAGAAAGAGGGACATCGAGGACATTGAAAAGAAGGAAAGAAAAATCATAAGAAAAATTCTAGGCCCCAAACAAATAAATAGCACAACATACCGACTTCGAGAAAACCAAGAAATCAAACAATACACAGATATACATAGCGATATGAGAAAAAGAAGACTTAAGTTTTACGGACACATAAAACAGATGAATCCGAGTAGGTTAACTAGATAAATAGTCGAATTTTATGAAAATAGGAGTAAAGCTAAAGTAGAAATAATTAAATGGATTGCTGCAATTAAAGAGGACCTAGGATGAGCAAATATTACACAAAGTGAAATTCAGGATAGAGGCTGTTTCAGACACAAGGTTAACGTTTGGAAGGTTGGCCTGGGAGAAAAATGTAGGAAGACAGCTACTAGCTAGTGCTGAAAAATCATTTTCTAAACTAAAATTAACTTGTAACTTGGCTATTCTGTCTATTGAAAATTCTTGATACTTTTGCGGATCAGAAAGCTGAGAGGAAATAGTTTTATTAATAAATATTTTGTTATTATTAAATTGTTATTTCATTAAAATTATGTAATACCTATACTTTTGAAAATAAAATTTATAATTAAAAATAATAAATAAAAAATAAAAAAATAAAAAATAAAATGAACTAAAATACATACATTGGTAATACTGTTGGGTAACTACTTAAGTGATTTATTATTAGATTAAATCATCTCCTGATGATGCTAACCTGGTTAGCGAAACGTGCGTCGAGCAGTTCAAAAAAGCGTTTTGGTGTTTAGTGGTAAATCTCTTCAAGTTTAGTATTTCACACTAAAGGTTCCAACAGAACAATTGATGATTTATTAAAATTAAAGTACGTGACGATTTTTACTGGGAGGGCCCCATCCAATGAAATTGCCACGGGCCTCAGATGATATAGTTACGCCACTGTACATTTTAATATTTTCTTTGATGTCATCTATTTATTGTTATGTTTCTTATATCCTTTAATATTCTTTCTATTGTGTTTTTGTATTTATCTACTGATGTCGAGTTTTTTGCTTCATTTATATTAATATTTCTTTCATTATTTTTTAAATGGCATCCGAATTTATTTTATCTTATAATTTTCTTTTATTTCAAGTATTTATTAAGATGGTGAATGATAAGAATAGTATTTTCATAGCAGTTGTATTTTATTTTAAGAATTCCAAGAAATTTTATTACTAGAAATATGAACGTATAGACTATCCTATTAATAATATGCCGTTTTTTGTTGTTTATTAATGTTGTTTACTATATATTATTTAAAACAACTAACCAAAAAACATATTTTCTATAATTAATATCGAGTTGAAAGAATTTTAGTGAATTTTAATACGGTGCCCATGTCGATAAAACTTTAAAGCAATTTTCCAGTTATTATATATCTAAAAAAATAAAATATTTTAATTCGATTTTGCTGTAAGACGACAGCAGCAAGTAATAATTCCAAGAAAACTGAATTATTCATGTGGCTTTTTTTATCCCGGTTGGTCTCTTAATTGTGCCTCCGTCAAGAGTTGGTGTGGAAGCGTCTGAAAGAAGAAAAAACAAAAAAGTGCGAATAGCCGGAATGAAATTTAAATTGAAAAATGTCGCAGTCATCGCCTTTCAAAGAATGGGACGTGTGGTCTTTCTTTGGTAATAAAATTATAATTGCTGTAAAAGGTGATGTCAAAACGCATAAGTTTTTAAATATGTTCTTAAAACTTTTGGAGTTCTTTTGCAGAACGAAATAAAAGGAGCACTATAAAAAATACATTTTATTACAGTAATTTGTACTTTTTGTCTACACCATGATAGTTTCTTGAAATCTTTAAACAATTCGATAAATAGTGCTTCTAGATGGACAATTGTGCAAGCTGTCAATATCACGTAATTTTCTAAAAACATTTTTCATAAAATAATTAAACAATTCAATTTTAACGTGTTGTAAGTAATGTCTGAATAATTGTGGCGTGTTCATATATTTTTTTTTCCTTTATTGGGGTTTTTCCCCACTATCTAAAACTCAAAAAATATCAAAAATACCTGTTCTTATGAAAAGAAAGAATCACTGGGTAAAAACAAAAAACCAAACGGAGACGAATTTCTCAGTGATTCTTTTTTGTAATAAATTTGCCTAACGAACAAAATTTTAAAGATATAAAAATGTTATAAAATATTTTACAAACTTTTAACGTTAACGTTTCGGAGGGTCCTCTCCTTCCGTTTTCAAAACTAAACTAAAAAATAAATTATATTAATTTGTAATATATAAAGTAACGAGTGAAAGTAAAGTAAAGTTTTGGGGTTAGAGGCGCATCAGCAACTGAAAAGGCTATTTAGCGACTGGACCTACAGCTTAACGTGGGTTCCGAACCACGGTCATCAGCTACCGAAAACCCCGGTCTGCATCCCCCTCGGGCTAGCAACCCTTGGTTTTGTGCTTAACCGAAAGAATCTCGAGAAGCCTACCGACTGGCGAGTGACCAACGTAGAAAACCTCTCAGAAGGCATCCGGCCTTACCCAGCCTCGAACTGGCGTGACTGAGGGGTGATTCCTTGTCAGATTTTACACTCTTACCTAGAAACATTCACAAGAATTTTAGAAAAACTTTTTTTGCCTAGTGCGGGATTCGAACCCGCTCCACATTAACTGCCGTAACGTAAGGCTGACGCCTTAGACACCACAGCTAATGTGGCTCCAACGAGTGAAAGTAATTATATTTTTTTGTATATGTCAACGATACTTACATTGACAACAATAGATTTTCATGACAGTGACATAATACCAATATATATATATATATATATATATATATATATATATATATATATATATATATATATATATATATATATAGGTAAAGTTTCTGTGTGATTGTTTAATTGTGTTTATATATAACAATATTTACAAATATTAAAATGTGTTTAATTGTATTCTTTAGAATCGGGAACCATATTGAATTTAAATCTACCGAAGGCATAGCAATACAGTTATTTTTATTTAAATTAATTATAGCGGTTTCTTTTAATCTTCTGTATTTTGTTACCGACTATTTTAATACGGTTTTGGAATTATTCCAATTTATTTTATGACCCGATTCGCATGCGTGTTGACACATTCTAGATTTATTAAAATCGCCCTTTCTAAGAAGGTTTTTATGATGCCCTTTTACTCTAACATCTAACGGTCTAGATGTCTCACCTATATAGAATTTGCCACATTCGCAGGGAATTTTATAAACCACATTTTTGGTATTTTGTTGTATATTGTTTGGTTTAGTCTTTGTAAATGGAGATCTAAGAGTATTTTTTGTTTTAAATGTCGTTCTTATGTTGTATTTATTTCCTACTCTTTTAATTGTGTCAGAAATACCACGGATATAAATATATATTCCTTATATTTCCTTATATTTCCTTATATAAATATAAGGAATTGTGAGGTTTAAATTTTTATTAAATATTTTAAATCCACTTTCGGGTAGAAAAAATTCATATATTAAAAATACTTCAGATTTTTTAGATAAAATTTCGAACTTAAAATTACAAACAAAAATTTAATGGTTAGTTTTGACGTTAGTTTATTTACTAATGTACCAATTGATAAATCACTTTTAATAGTTAGAAAGAGATTAGAACATGACACAACATTAAAAGACCGCACTAAACTAAACATAAATACAATTTTGGAATTATTAACTCTGTGCTTAAAAACCACATATTTTCAATTAGAAAATGATTATTATCAACAAAATTTCGGAATGGCAATGGGTTCTTCTCTTTGCCCTTTGATGAGTAATATCTTTATGGAGGAACTCGAGAATGACATATTAAATAAATCTCTTAAAAAACCATTAATATAGCTTAGATATGTTGATGATAATTTTGCTATATGGCAACATAGCATTGACAGTCTAAATATTTTTGTACAAAATATAAATTCTCGAGAGCCTACAATTAAGTTTACTTTAGAGATGGAGAAGGAGAATAAATTGCCATTCATCGACGCTTTAATATTTAAACAAAACAACACATTTAAAGCTACAGTATACAGAAAACCGACAAACACAGATAGGTATCTCAATTTCTTTTCAAATCACTCAAAATCGGTCAAAATAGGAGTAATTAATAGTTTATCTGACAGAGCAAAACTTGTTTGTACCGACAGTGATACATTACAAAAAGAAACAGATCACATAAAAGACATTTTAATAAAACACAATTACCCAAAAATTTTTATAGACAAATCGTTTAAAAAATTTGATATTAGACAAAACAGACAAGTTATTAATTACAATAATAATAACTCTCAAACAATTAACCTCACAATTCCTTATATTCGCGGTATTTCTAACACAATTAAAAGAGTAGGAAATAAATACATCATAAGAACGGCATTTAAAACAAACAATACTCTTAGATCTCTATTAATAAAGACTAAACCAAACAATATACAACAAAATACCAAAAATGTGGTTTATAAAATTCTCTGCGAATATGGCAAATTCTATATAGGTGAGACATCTAGACCGTTAGATGTTAGAATAAAAGAGCATAAAAACCTTCTTAGAAAGGGCGATTTTAATAAATCTAGAATTTGTCAACACGTATGGGAATCGGGTCATAAAATAAATTGGAATAATTCCAAAACGGTATTAAAAGAATCGGTAACAAAATACAGAAGATTAAAAGAAACTGCTATAATTAATTTAAATAAAAATAACTGTATTGCTATGCCTTCGGTAGATTTAAATTCAATATGGTTCCCGATTCTAAAGAATACAATTAAACACATTTAAATATTTGTATACACAATCAGTACAATAAACATTACAGTAAACATTACCTATATATATATTTTTTGGTAGTATGTCACTGTCATGAAAATCTATTGTTGTCGATGTAAGTATCGTTGACATACACAAAAAAATAAGTTTAATTTCACTCGTTACTTTATATATTACAAATTAATATAATTTATTTTTTAGTTTAGTTTTGAAAACGGGGGGAGAGGACCCTCCGAAGCGTTAACGTTAAAAGTTTGTAAAATTTTTTATAGCATTTTTATATCTTTAAAATTTTGTTCGTTAGGCAAATTTATTATAAAAAAGAATCACTGAGAAAATCGTCTCCGATTGGTTTTTTGTTTTTACCCAGTGATTCTTTCTTTACATAAGAACAGGTATTTTTGATATTTTTTGAGTTTCAGATAGAGATGAAAAACCCAAATAAAGGGAAAAAAAAGAAAAAAAAATTTAACGTGTTGTGTACGACTCAATTTTATAAATGTCATACAATACATTTCTAAAATGAGACTAGACCTTGGCAAATTCACAACGCCACCTATGTTTTATTCAAGAATTAAAGCAGCCGCTCAATTTCAAAGACCCGGTATTTAACAGTGATGCAAAAAACCATAAGATCATCTGGATTTATTTAGAATATATCGTGATGGCAGCGAGAGTTCTAAAGAAAATTTATAGCAAAATCCATCAATAATAACAACAATGAATAAAAAAACAAAATGTTTAAAGAGTGGTCTAAATTCTTCGAAGCGATCGTTATTTGTCTCTCGATTTATCATCCCGATTTATCGAGAAACTGAGACGCAATCCACTCATCGTACATCTCCTCTTAATGAAACAATTGTTAAAACGAGAGCATAGAGGGGCAATTTTCCCTGATTTGGTTCCATGTCAGTTCTGGCCATTCTCAGGATTAAAAATGACAATGAAAACAAATTTATAAATCTATCCACAGTTAGTCTCACATAGATGCAACAAAAAATTGGTAAGACTTCTGTTCTATGCACAATTTTTTAAATACAACAGCCACACTTTTTTAGGTCTTTCTTTTTTTTTTAAATAAGATCCAAAACACTTTATGTTCATGTCTTCATATTGTGATTTTATACTGTTGAAAAGGCTTTGCTCAATAATTAGCCAATAATTAGCTACGATTAAGGTATACCATATTCTGTATCCATAATTCCGTTTCCGTCTGGTTATATTGCGGTGAAACATCCGGAAGTAGATTCAATTGATCCCGTTCAACGGCGGGCGTCGTTCGTCTTCGTCAGGCGTCAAAATAGGCGCCACGACGTCCGCTGACGTCACTGATAACGACCGACGATGGAGACGTTATAAAGCGCGTTATTAAAGGCTTATTGTTTTGGCAGAAAATAAGTCCCTATTTCGATTTTTTTAATAAGTTTTTATAGGCAATTAAAATATATTTATAAAATTAACATGAGGTGTATGTTGTTTATATTCAATGATTGAGAAATTAGTGTCCTTAATGTACAAGGTGTCTTTAAGTATTCCTGAAAGGCTGGAATATTTAGTGTGTCGATAGCGAAGGGCTTTTTCTATCTTTTTTCTGTTGTTTTTCGATTATGGAACCTCTTTTTTGTTTTGTTGACCATTTATTGGGAGCAGGAATGATATCTATATTGTCAGAAAAAGAAATATCCATACATTTTCTTTATTCAACTGTACATTATAATATATTTCAAAGGACACAGTAATTGCTATAACAAAATTTAGTATTGTCGTACGTGGAATTACCTTAATAAATTCAATTAATTAGTTAATAGCTGCATTTCTTTATTTTATTAATCATATGATTAATAAGTGCACACTGTTGTTCACAATATGTTTTTCATTTCTCCTCTTATAGTCACTAGCTGAGGTCAGTCAAGAATTCTTTGTTAGTGGATCTTAACTTGGACCTTTATTTGAATTATGTTTGCTAATAGTATATTTTATAAAAACATTCAATTGAAAACATTCAATTGGCAACTCGAGTTGTACTGGAGAATTCATGAGAGTTTCAAGTTTTTCTAAAATTTTCGATTCATGAGGTTGAAAAGTAAATAATCTTCAAATAATTCTGCTTTTTGCTGATTATGCTTTCCCCAAGTACAATTTGCCTTTCTTAGATGTAGTGATGTCTGTCTTTTGAGATTGTTTGAGTTTGGTAGTTACGGTACTTTTTGCTAGTTTTCTTGTCGGGTGATCTTGTAGTTTGCCATCAATTTTCCATTTTTTGTTCTTCATCAGTTTGTTACTTTGTAGTTTACACGAGTCGGCTGAGATTGTATGGTGACAGTAAATATTCTATTGCTGCTTTAAAATCTTCAGGTGTTTTTAAAGGAATTTTCAAATTTAATTCTAGTATTTGACTCATTCTTAAAGATGACATAATGGATGCGTTGCTTAACCAAGGCTCACACAAAGCATATCATGAAGCTGCCGTGACAGTTACATTGATGATCTTAAAATTAATGTACAACGGGGTGTGCGGCAGAGTGACGCAATATCGCCTATTCTTTCCTCAGCCTGCCTTGAATAGATAGTCCCTAATCTAGATTGGGGAACAGGATGGAATGAACACCAACATAAATCATTTTAGATTCACAGATGATATAGTTCTCCTTTCACAAGACCCTGATGAGATACAAAGACATACATGAACTGCAAAGGGCTGAAGGAACTGAGTTTATGTTCAATAAATTTGTTGAGGACAAGAATTTCTGTTTTAGGACGGGATTTGGATGTTGTGGATCACTATATATATCTTCGGTGGAGGATTTCAGTGGAGGCAGATATTGCTCGGGAGGTGGAACGGCGGGTTAAGCCTGGCTGGCAGGCTCAACATGGTGCTTAAAAACAAACTCCCACTCTGCCTGATGAGAAAAGTTTTCGATCAGTGTTACCTATCGGTTATGACATACGGAAGTGAAACCTAGACACTCCCATCACAATCAGTTCAAAAACTTCGGGTAGAACAGATGGGAATGGAAAGATGTATGCATGACACTACAAGATGGGACAAAAAGCCCTATACATGGATCAGGAAGTAAAAGAAAGTGTGTAACATCATTAGACGAGTAATGGAATTGAACCGAAGGTGGGCAGGCCATATCGCGAGGCGATCTGACGACGGGTGGACCAGGACAATCCTGAAGTGGATTCCACTTGATGATTAATGACATCATCAAGTATGTTTCAATTTTAGTCAATTATATAGATTATACCAATGTGTTCTTGAATTAGCACAAAAAATGATTCAGAACCCTTCTTGACCGTAACATTGTTTATTTCATGCTTAAAATTAGCAAGTAATTAGTAGTAAGTTTACTGGGATGGACGGTACAAATGTATTGTTTCATTCCTTCTGCCTAGATTGTATGGTGACAGTAATTATTCCACTGATACGTTACAGTATTCAGGAGCTTTTAAAGGTATTTTCAAATTAAATTTTTATTTACTAAAAACGTGAAGTTGTCTTAAACTGCTCGAAACAATATCGGGTCCTAAGTATATTGATCTTTTTTGAAGGTGGCGGTAATTACAATAGACCTCTCGTCATCCTGCGACATACATTTGTAGTATAGACCGCAAGACTTATCTAATTTCGGACTAAATATGGAAGATGGATGCTCTCATAAATTTTCTTCCTGGTTTACCCTTTCAAAATGATGACAGAACTAGCCGACTTAAGTTTGGCAAATCTCTAATCTTTACCACACTTAAATTTAGATTTTTTAATAATATTTTCAGAACGACATTAGTTCCTTGTAAAACTTCGAACTGGCTCTTCATAATTGGTCAATATTTAGATCTCTTTATCGATACTTAGATCTTCTTTCTATATTGGATCCTTCCTGAATTATTTTATATCATCTGAAGATAGATTCATGCGATGATTCTATATGGCTTAATACCAAACTTAACTTCTGCAAATATATTGTTTAGTGAAGTCCACTTTTAAATAAATATTATAGTGATAGGACTCTCTTTTCAAAGATGTCACTACTACTAGAATAGTACTATCGCAATTCTACTAATGTTGTTTAAACTTTACCACATAATAAGTTAACTCTAAGTTAGCGATCTAGCAATAAATCTTATAAATTTTTGAATAACACAATAATTTTTAATTTTTTTAATTTTTTAATTTCACAATACATAACAATATAATCCAATAAAAAGCATGTAATACCATCTCTTGATTATACGCACATTTCGATGCATATACTTAATATGAATTCATATGTTAAATTAATAACGAAATAAGAGGATCTAGGAAGATTTTAATAACAAGTCGGCGAAGAATTAAGGCGAATGATGCCTCGGCCAGGCCATAATGGAGGCCTTATTTGAGATATAATTAAATCCAGCTAAAGAAATATTAAGATCAGGGACGGATGGACATAAATTTTCATGTTGTCTCTATCGGAACATTTGTCATCTTGAACCGCGACCGAGGAACCCACAAGAAACATGACAGACCAAGATGGGGAATCAACGAGTTTATTGAATTAGATGTCGTAATTTTTTAAAATAGTTTTCTATAATGCAGAGTTTCTTTCGATAACATGCTAACTAACTATATTGAGGATGGAATGATCTTTGTGATTTTCTGATGAATTACTCTGAATTAAAATTAATTTTTAACTTTTTATATTACTTATTGACAGAGAGCTTTTTTATTTAGCTGACCGGGCAAAATACATATTAATTCCATATAAAAAATTGAAAGAAATTTAAAATTCACAAATTGACGTTAACAGGTGTTAAGTGTAATCGAATATTTCATCTGTCGTGCAAAGTTTCAAATCCTACTAAACGAGAAATATATTTACCCAAATACAAACATACCATTTTAGCCATTCTTTTAAATCTGTTTTGAAAAAAACCATATAATATTTACCTCGTTGAATTCACAAGAAAATGCTAAATTTAAGTACTCTTCTCATATAAATTATATTTAAATTATTTAAATGTTTAAATATTTGAGTGATTTAAAAAAATATCAAGTTAGCCTTGGATTTCAAATATGTGAAAAGAAAAAAAATGAAAATATGCCCAAAAAATGACAAACATTTCCTAATGTTTGTGTACAAAATTTTATTAAGAAATCTCAAAGCGTTCTCGAGAGATTTGAACGTTTCCATACATAATAGCGACTGAAGCAGGATGAAGCAGGAAGCAGGATGAAGGCCTCTTCAGTATGCTTTCAGCTTTCAAGGTCCTGGGCTTTCCTCTACCACTCAGGTCCTATAAACTTAACGATGTCATCAATCCATTGAGCTTTCGGTCTTTCTCGCGGATGTTTGCGGTCAAGCGGTATCCACTCCAGAATTACCCTGGTTCATCTGTCGTCCCATTGCCTCGCTACATTGCCTGCCCATTCCATTTCAATTGCTTCACTCTTCTAATGATGTCACACATTTTCGTTTGTTCTCTGATCCATGTGCAGGGTTTTCTGTCTCGCCAAGCATACATCTTTTCATTCCCCTCTGTGCTGCCCGAAGTTTTTGAATTAATTGCGATGTGAGTGTCCAGGTTTCACTTCTGTATGCCATAACGGGCAGGACGCACTGATCGAATACTTTTCTTTTCATCCAAAATGGGAGTCTGCTCTTAAAAACTATGTTGAGCCTGCCAAATGCCTGCCAGCCACACTTAACACGCCGTTCCACCTCCCGGTCGTTATCCCGCTCCATTGAAATCCTCTGCCTGATATATAAAGTTGTCCACAATCTCCAAATCTCTTCTTAAAACTGAAATTTCCCTGTCTTCAACGAATTTATTGAAGATAACCTGGCTCTTTTTCAGTTTTATTTTTAAGTCAACTGATTCGCCAGCCCTTTACAGTTCTTGAATGCGTCTTTGCATGCCGCCAATCCAATTTACGGAATACTTCTTCGAGACAAGCCGAGAAAAGAATATCTCTAATATTACAATGGCCTTTATTTATTCACTTCGTAGGGTGAGTAGTGAGGGTAGTCTAAAAAAATTCCAGCCTAAGTTCTCCTAGTCTCCTTATAATTCTCTATAGTTTTCCCAGCGATGCTTTCTTTTATCTTTTCAAGCCGTGCAAATATTAATTGACACCATATTCTGCAAAATGTATTCTACGAATGTGATGACCTCCTCATTCGATGAAAATATCTCCGAGCGAATCTTTGAGCCTAGGAAAAATAAAAAAGTCACTGGCGGCCAGATCTGTGAATACGGTGGGTGATCAATCAATTTCAATCCCAGTTCCTGAACTTTCACCATGACGACCACTGAAATCCAAGTAAGTGCGTTGTCTTGGTGGAACAAAGCTTTTTTTTTCTTCAAATGGGACCATTTTTCCGCAATTTCTGCCTTCAGTTTTTAGCCTTCCCGAACTCAGAGCTGTCCAACATTTCACGGCGACAATTGATGGCGCAGACTCCATGTAAACAGCATCCATCTCGGCTTTAATTTGGGTAGGCGTATTGCCTTTCAAATGCAAGAATTTAATGAAGGCATGATATTCGATTTTTTTCAGCTTTTCAGAAATACTAACAACGATTGACATAAATGACACACCAGAACATCTAACATGGCTGAAATTTTCAAGGTTATCTTTCAGCGCATGCGCACTTATATATTATCAGAATATTTTTGATTAGTAACACCATCCATAAATATATCATCATTATCCTCATCAGCTCGTGTCGATCCACTGCAGGATGAAGGCATCTTCAGCATGTTTTCAACTTTCAGGGTCCTCGGGTTTCCTCCGCCACTCGGGTCCAATATACTTAACAATGTCATCAGTCCATCGTGATTTCGCTCTTCTTCGCGGACATTTGCGATCAAGCGGTATCCACTCCAGAATTGCCCTGGTCCATCTGTCGTCCCATTGCCTCGCTATATAACCTGTCCATCTCCATTTCAATTGCTTTACTCTATCAATGATGTCGCCCACTTTCGTTTTTTCCCTGATCCATGTGTAGGGTTTTCTGTCTCGTCTTACATCTTTCCATTCCCCTCTGTGCTACCCCAATTTTTTGAATGAATTGCGATGCATCTTTGATCTTGATCTACAACTTTTCTGTGAAAGGAAAATGGGAGTTTGGGGGAAAATGGGGGCTCTTAAACACTATGTTAAGCCTACCAAATGCCTACCAACCACATTTCCAATTACCGGACGGTCTCCCCCTCCATTGAAATCCTATTCCCAAGATATATAAAGTGGTCCACAATCTCCAAATCCTTTCCTAAAACTGAAATTCTTCTGCCCTCAGCAAATTTATTAAACATAACCTCACTCTTTTTCAGGTTTATTTTTAAGCCAAATGATTCGCCAATTCTTTGCATCTTTTGTATGTGTCTTTGCAGCTTCACTGGATGTTGTGAAAGGATGACATAATCTGCAAATCTAAGACGGTTTAAGTTTGCACGATTGATCTTTACAATATCCCATTCCAGATTACGGAATATTTCTTCAAGGCAAGCCAAGAAAATAATTGGCGGCATTGCATCACCTAAGAGATTAAGTTAAATGCTTTTTCGTAGTCGATAAAAGCCAAGCACAGAGGCATGGTGTATTCGTTGTACCTTTCTATGGCCTGCTGTACAACCTGGATGTGATCCATTGTACTGAATCTACTTCTGAATTCTGCTTCTTCTATTGGTTGTGCGTCATTCAGTTTTCTTAGTATTATTTTAGATATTATCTTGGTGAAAATTTTATACATTACTGATAGGTGGTTTATTGGACGGTAGTTCTTTAAATCTTCCTGGCTTCTTTTTTATGTAGGATTACGCTTGCATTTTTCCATAAATCAGGTACTTCTTGTTCTTTGAGACATTTTGAGTATAATTTTGCCAGTGTTTTATGTAAAGACCGACCACCAGCTTTTAGCATTTCAACGGTTACACTGTCCTTTACTAGATCCTTATCGTTTTTCATCGATTCTATAGCATTTGTTACTTCCTCCATTAGGATATCTGACATTTGTTCTTCCATGTGTACGCTCCTTGCACGCCGTACCATTCTTACGCATTAAGGCATACATTTGCGTTTTTTTCTTTCTCAGCTTCTGTTTAGGCTTGTTAATGTCCTTGTTTCCTTCCAGAGTTGTTTGCATTAGCTGCATATTAAACTGGCACATCTCCTCTCTGAGGCGTTTTCTTATAATTTTGCAGAGCTCAGCGTATTCGGCCCTGCCAAAAGAACTCCCTGCATTTGTCATTGTCCGTCGTTTTTTTTATTAAATCAATGGTCCCACTAGAGATTTTTATCTGTTATTTTTCGTTTTATCATTGATCATGATATAATCAATTTCAATATATATATATATATATATATATATATATATATATATATATATATATATATATATATATATATATATATATATATATATATATATATGTATATATATATATATATTACGCCCCGGTATTCTTCATTTACGAACTCCTCGACCAAAACGGGTTGACAGTTTCACTTTCGGAAACGTTCAACTTTTTGTCTTCGAAATTTATCCGATGCGGCTATATCAGATGTCTGCGAAGGAACGACAGAAAAGCCGGTGTTACGCCACATAAACGTTTACTTATGTTTCTATTAGAGACGTTGTGCCATCTTATTAACACCGGTGGGACTGACGACTGCCAACCGAATCACGAGGAACTCGTGCTTTTTTCTCCACCGACTCCGGTGTGATTTGCGAGCTTTTCGCCCGCCTCGCCGCCAAAGGAAACACAATTTGTTTTCTTGTATTTTATTAGCGTCAGAAAAGTTTCCTTTATAGTTCAGACTTGCTTGCTATAATGCAGCTAAAATTAACTCACCTGGATAATACACTCTTCCATAGATCTTTTGGGACTTTGTGCTATAATTATCGACTATTTATTTTTTAAGTTGGTATTGCTCTTTTTGTTACGTTTGTTAAGTTAAAAATCATAGTGTCTTTTGTAATTGTTGAACATTTTTATCGGTGATTTTTTAAAATAGATAAATGTTATCGAGGCATTAATTTGTTTTAAATTTTGTATGATATATGGAAATTTATTGTGTTGGTGCACTAAAACATGTTAAGAGAGTATTACTGTGATAAAAATGCGATAAAAATATATATACAAGTGATAGAAGGACTTTAGTGAGAGTAGAGTAACAGCTGAAGATGAACCTTCTTCAGAAAGACCTTCCACGTTAACCAGTGAAGAAACCATTACTAAAATCAGGGATCTTGTACGGAGTAATCATCGATTAATTATTAGAGACCCTGTAAGTATTACTGGAATATCATTTTGAGCTTCTTTTTTACTAGAAACAATAATAAATATATATATATATATATATATATATATATATATATATATATATATATATATATATATATATATATACTGTGTGTCCCAGCCAAATGGAATAAATTCGTTAATAAATAAATGGGGACGTGTTCGAAAAAACGCTCGAACACGTCGATTGGTATTTTTAGATGCGCATTTTTTTCAATAAAAGTTTTTTATACAGGGTGTATCATGTAACTGTGGCCAATACCAACTTCCTTATTTTAAATACAAAACCCTGTATATTATTTAATTTTTGGATTCTCCAAGAAATTCTAGACATATTTTATGTAAAATATCCTAGATTTATCTTCAACTGTTTCGGAAATATTAAGTAATTCTTCGAACATTATCAGCAAATAGGCAAAGATAAAAAATCAGGTTTTCAAAGGTAAGTATTTGTTGTATGAAACGTCAAAAAAATCAACGTGCCTTTTAAATTAGTTTTCTTTGTCGTGTGTGATTCATTTGATTTAAACATGGTGTATTTATCAGAGAGTCATAAAATAACTATCTTAATGATGATAGGTTATGGAGATAGGACACGAACTCAAGCCGAAGTTATTCGTCTCTTTAGGGAAAAATATCCTGACTTACCACCCATATCCCAAGGTACAGTAAGTAAAGTTGAAAAACAATTTAGAGAACTGGGACACGTGAGACAAATTAAGAAGGAAGCAGTGTCGTTGACCGATAACAAAAAATTGGATGTAATGCTTGCATTCCAAGACAATCCGCATACCTCAACTCGACAAGTTGCCTTGGAAAACAATGTTGGTCGCTCTTCGGTTGCCAGAATATTGAAAGAGAATAAAATGCATCCGTATAAGCTACAGCCTACTCAAGAGCTTAGTGAAGACGACTTCGAGAGGAGAATGGAGTTTTGCGAACAAATGATGCACAGAATAGACAACAACCTTCTGAGAGTGGAAAACGTTTTATTTTCTGATGAATCTATTTTTACTCTTCATGGGCATGTCAATCGCCAGAACTGTCGTTATTGATCGAGAGAAAATCCTCACTGGATGAGGGAAATTCACACACAAAGACCTGAAAAGATTACTGTCTGGGCAGGTATTATAGGAGATCAAATAATTGGTCCAATATTTTTCGATCAAAATTTAAATGGGGTGAATTACTTAGACTGTCTCCAAAATCAGCTCATTCCAGATCTTATAAATTTGTACCCTAATAGAAGAAATCCTCAATTGCTAGCCGACACAATTTGGTTCCAACAAGATGGAGCATCCCCCCCCCCAAATTATCAAGTTAATGTGCGACAGGACCTCGATAATGTGTTTCCAAATCGATGGATTGGGAGGGCCACTAGAATGGCCACCAAGGTCCCCTGACCTCACTCCGTTGGATTTTTTTATGGGGATATCTCAAAAGTGTCGTATACAAAACCAAGCCACAAGATCTGAATGGTTTAAGAGGACGTATTACCGACAGCATTAGGTCAATTACGGCACAAACATTAAATAATGTCAGGAATCAATTTTACTTCAGGTTGGGGTGTTGCCAGGACGTCCAGGGTTCACAATTCGAGCATTTGTTACATTAAATGTTTTAAATAAAAAATGTATTCAAAAACTAAATAGTCTTGAAATTTCCACAAATTTGTTTACAGTGTTAAAAAAAAGGGTAGTTGCGCATTTTTTCCAACGAAAACCTTTTATACAGGGTGTGCCATGTAACAGAGGCCAATACCATCTTTCTATTGTGTTGTAGCGAGTTTCTGTAATCAAATAATTTTCAAAAAAAAAAATCAAAAAAATCAGTTAATTTTTGCAATAAATCTGAAAACACTTAATATTTCCGAAACAGTTCAAGATAAGTCTAGGATATTTTACATGAAATATGTCTAGAATTTCCTGAAGAATCCAAAAATTAAATAATATATAGGGTATTGTATTTAAAATAAGAAAGTTGGTATTGGCCACTGTTACATGACACACCCTGT